>CABHPP010142459.1:0-22463 GCA_902168425.1 Peromyscus attwateri | reverse complement strand
AGAAAGAAAGAAAGAAAGAAAGAAAGAAAGAAAGAAAGAAAGAAAGAAAACACATACAGTTATATGAACAATAGTAAAATTGTCTTAAGTGTCACAAAATAAAAAAGGATTTTCATCTTTCCTCAGATGATACCATCTTCTGAGGTGGGAACTGCCTGTAAGACACAGTCCTGCTTAAAGTAGCTGTTAGATGCTAGTCAGAAGTGTGAGTAATTTCTGTTGATGTTTAAATTCTGAACCATAACTGAGATAAAAAGAACAATGCTGAAGCATTAAAACAATAACAATAAAATGCTACACCAGAGAGAGAAGAATTAACAGAGAACTAAGTGATGAGAAGTGAAGCTGGAAGACTTTTGGATATAACTTTCTAGAAGACCAAGTATCACGGAGAGATTAGAATCTGTCTTAGTTACTTTTCTACTGCTATGGCAAAACATCACAACAAGAAAGCATTTAATTTTAGTCTCCCCATTCCAGAGGGTAGTAAAGTCCATGACCATCATAATGTTGAGAGCATGGTACCACACAATCAAGCATCACTCTTGAGCAGAAACTGAGAGATTACATCTGATCCAAGAGCATGAGGGAGAGAAAGATCCAATTGGAATGGCAGGGCTTCTGAAATAAAAGAGTCCACCCCCAACAACACACTTCCTCCAACAAGGTCATGCCTACTAATCCTTCCCAAACAGTTTCACCCACTTGGACCAAGCATTGAAACATATGAGTCTATGTGGTGAATTTTCAGTCAGAACATCACAGTCTCTAACAAACTATTTATTGACTCTGTCCTCAAGATTAATTCAGTAATTGCTAAAGTTTATTTTTCTCATTTGTAAAATAGAAATAACATTATAAAACATTATTTGGTTGGTAAATACCAGTATTAAAACATAACTAGGTGTTATTAATTAGTATTATTAAATGCATAAATTTATAGATCAAAATAGCCACACACACCTACTATCTATCAGACACTCTACCCTAAGCACTTGGAATGTAATGACAATTAAGATGAAACCTGCCATTGAAAGAGTTCTTGATTGTGCAGGAAGAGGAAAAGTATGCATTTTATCGAAGAAGGCAGCAATGTATAATAGAGTAAATCTGTAGATGGGCAAACTGAACAGTTAGTTTTACTGTTGGGGTTAAGGCTTAGAAATGTCGCTTCAACGTAGTTTTACAAAATTAATTGTGATGAGAGAAGCTTCTGCCAGGAGACTATGCCAGAAGGACGTAAGTTTAGACTCTAAAACTTAGAGTTATGTCATGGCCTAGTAGTCAACACTGAAATCATATAGGAGGAAAATAGAAATAATTGAGAAATCCCTGGTTAGTGTCTTATTATTCAAGTTTGTAGAAGATAGATTAAAATGAAAGTACTCTCCATATGTGTTTGGTTAGGTGATGTGTTCATAATTCTTTACACTAAATGATGTGTAAATAATCAGCACTCAAAACCACGAGAAGAATCAAGAAGCCAGTCAGTTGGTTTCAGGAAATTAGGTTGAAACACTTACTTGCAACCTTAAAATTTAGTCCTCCATGAGGTCTTTATTCTCCTATGTCCTGCTATATCATCACTACCAATATATCAAAGATTCTAGTGACATTCTCTTAGTGCAGCTCACAGAATTGGCTCACTATTTTTGGAAGCAGCTTATTAAGTTGTTATCAGGGTGAGTAGCTCTGGGCAGACTCCATCCTAACTCTGCCAATAAAACTAAATATTTTCTGACTGAGTAAGAGCACATTTTTTTTAGCTTTTGTTATCTTGATTCTTTTCTACATTTAGATAGGGAAAAATAATTTTCTAAATATTTAATTTAATTTTTTAAATATTTAAACATTTTGGCTCTATTTTTCTGATTCTGTCTTGAACAATTTTCTCTTTGTTTCCAGTGGTGAGTATTGTGATCAGGTAAACACCTACCCTGCACCAAACCTTGCCTATTTTCCATTGTTCCTCATGGCTTTTAATTTGGTGTTGGGGTTATGCTTGCTCCGTTTTACACCCTGCCTCACTATGCTAGATGAACTTGGCAGTAGGTAGCCAATCATTTTGATATTACTAAGTTTCTTCATACATGTTCATTTCAGTTGGCTGTTACTGTCTAATCATGACCCCATGTCTTGCAAACATCACAGTAATTGATAAGCTCCCTATTGTTTAGAGCTCCAAGAAGACGTGGAGACATGTCACTTCCTTTCCTTTGCAACGCCCTCTGATGGAGCTGTCAGGCTGTAGATTGAAATTATTTAAGGGCTTCCTCAGATCCTAGAGACTGAAGTCAAAACACAACAAGAAAGCTCTCATTGTCGTAAAAGCAAGGGGACTTGTAATTTAAAAACTACTAATTAGGTTAAAAAATTCTGGAGGAACTATTTCAGAAAACTGTGTACCAGGATGCTTCTCATGAGCCCTAGAGGATGCACTTATTAGACATTCAATAGCTTTTTATGTTTATTCTGACCAGAAAAGAAACAAAAAACAAAAAACTCAGTGTGCAGGAATCTCAATGTACTGTAGGTAAAGACTAAAGCTGCCAGCCATCATGGCTGCACTTATGTAAGAACTGAACCAGGGCTCTGGTGCTGTGCTGTCCTGCTTAGCCAGCTTGACAGTGCAGTTCTCACCATGGATTGATGTGTTACACTGTTAACTACTAAACACTATGTGTGGATAAGTGTGAGAAAGTGACTTTTGTGAGTAGCATTTTATTCAGCCCGGAACAATGGTGATGTAAACAGAGAATGTCTGTGGCTAGATAAGATGGCAGCATCTGTGGGTAGCTGAATTCACAATATCTTTGTCTTTTATGATAGTTCAAGGTGCATAAATACAATTTTACAAAAAAAATATTGAAATCCCTGTACATCTGTGGGGTTGAAGCTTGTTCAAAGAGGAATTACCTGACATACTGCAGCTCTGGATTTGGTCTTTGGCATGAAAAATGAATTTCATATAATAATAAGTGAATATTGTATAAGCTTATCTTTAGACCATGTCCAGAAGACATATATGAGTAACAAGCTAATTTCTTGTGTATGCTGGGGTTCCACTCCCAAGATAACACAGTACATATCTATAAGCATTCTAAATTGAAAAAATCAACAATTTATGACACTTTTTAACTGTTTCCAGTTAAGGATTTCCAACTCATGTTACTATAACTCATTAAACTAGTGACTGATTCACTGAAACATTGTCTTTAAAAATACATGGTATCTTTACCTTGCTAATCATATGGTAACATCCAGTGGCTGTCTCTCTTTGTCATGAATGATTTGTGGTTTTTTTCGATGGCTCTATTTTCCATAGATTTTCTATGCCACATATACTATGTTCAGTAAAAGGAAGGTGTTTGACATCCTTTTTGTTGGGAACATATTCAATCATTAATTTCTGTTTAGAAATGTGAGTAGAAAGCTATTACCCATTAAATACAATGCCTAGTTCCTTCAAAACTACTATTGAATATTCCCAAGGAACACTAATTGGTGGCATTATCACACACTCATCAAGTAAGCTAAATCACATTGAACATTCTCGGCCCTGAAATCCTCTTATTACATCAAATACTGATTGGCATGCTGCACACAAACTGGCAACAATGCTGAGGTACTTGCAAGTACTGTTAAAGATTTTAATTGTCCAAACTACTGCTGATCTGGCAGTTGGTTTACATTCAAATTGCTGTAAGTTTTCAAAACCACACCTCATTGCTATAAACAGTTAATAATTATATTTTAATTTATTAACTTTTTCTAAGAAGAATAGTTCTCAATGATTTACAAGCTCTGTTTAGCAGGATGGGGATTTCAATCATAAGCTACAGCCCTAGCTTTTACTAAGCTTTGGGATAAAGATGAATACTAACTCCCAGGCATGACTAAATGGGGACTAAGATAATGAAAGAAAATACTCAGGTTATGAAATATTTAAGAGCTTGTTATGAATAGAGCCTTTCGCTGTAAGTAGATTTACTTGTGTGTTTTCTCCATACAGACACATTCGTAATCAATAAACACTTTTTAAAAGTAGTAGCATTAAATGGACAAAAAACCACTAGGGAACTGCAAATGTGTGTGTGTGTGTGTGTGTGTGTGTGTGTGTGTGTGTGTGTATGTATGTGTATAGTGGTATTCTATTTGTACTGAAATGTGATTTTATTTGTATGTTAATAAATAAAGTTGCTTAGGGGTCAGAGCTATTAGCAAGCCATAGCGAAAGCCAGGGCGGTGGTGGTGCACGCCTTTAATCCCAGCACTTGGTAAGCAGAGCTAGGTAGATCTCTGTGTGTTCAAGGATACAGCTAGCATTGGAGACACACGCCCTTGATCTCAATACCAACCATAGAAAACTTGGGAGGTCTGGACAGAGAGGCAGTGACGAGACAGCCACGTAGTTAGTTTATAACCAATGAGAAGGAAGAAACAGGACTCCTTATAAATCAACCGCACAGGAAGAAACTCCTTTTTCGGAGAGCTCTCTTGGCGGAAGAAGCTAGCTGGCGGAAAACGGGTAAGCTTCTAGCTCTGACCTCTTGGGCTTTCACCTTTACATTGGCTCTGTGTTTCTTATTTAATAAGGCGGTCGGTTACATCTACATATGTGTGTGTGTGTGTATACATGTATATATATATATATATTATATATATATATATGAAGAGAGTTAATATATATTAATGCACACTTGGGAAAGAATTTTTCAAGAAAGCAAATGCAACTGTTTGCTTAATGAGGGCAGAAGACTCTAGAATAGTAATCTACACCTTCTTAAGAAAACTGAGCAAAAGATATGGGAGTTTGGAAATTCTGACCAAACAGAAACCAAGCTCTACGAAAACTTGTTTATTCTTGGGTCATCATGACATTTTATGGCCGCCATGGTGTCCTGATGACATCTGCTCAGGGAAAGCATAGCAAACCCTCGCCATGGTTAACGATTGTGCAGCAGTGAACAATACTGTATGCACTCTGAGTGAGTGACAGGGCTGGAAGGAACCTGCCTAGGTTGTCCTGGAAACTGCTCGCCATTCACGGGGCAATCTTCCCCACCGCTTTCTCGCCATGCATGTTGTCGCCAGCTGTAGCTCTCATTAAAGACTCGTCGTGAGCTGCAGTCAGGATAACACTTAAAAGGGGATATTCCTGGGTTAAAGATGAAGGTGAACTGAATTTATTTTTGTGCCTGGTAAATTGGACACGTTGAATTCAGTGTGCTTTGTTAAAATACAAAAATAAAAATTTCACTTGCAGTTATTGCCTCTGTCCTTACCACAGGAAGAAAAGATTATTACACGTTTTATCTTAACATGACTCCTTGATCTAACTTAAAAAAAAATTAAAACTAAAATCCATTTTATATACATACTAAGTATGTACTAAAAATTAATTTTGCCAAATCATTTACTTGAATGTTTTCCAAGCCTCCAAAGACAAAGTTCAAAGGTGTTTTTGCTTTGAAAGTAATATGCTGAATATCACAGTGGGGAGGGATGTGCACTCCCTGTTCATACTCTTTAATACACTGTAGTAAAAAAGAGGACTTTTACTTCAGAAACTTCATGTTTTTTCTTTAAAAATCACCAAGTTTGTTCAAAACCACACATGTTGTATAGAGACAAGATATTAGCTGGTACTATTGAAGGACTTCAAGAAGGCCTTGGAGAGTAAAAGTATGCACTATAGAGTTTGTACTCAACCATATGAGCTGTAAGGAGCATTACCTAGGAGAAAAATCATCAACCACAAACATATTATACAGATTTTTTTTATCTTTATCATCTGTCTGTCTGTCTCTATACATTCTGTAATCCCAAACAATTGGAAAGGGAAGAAAATAGCATGAGTTGCTTTTGGATCCTAGAAAGGCTACTGTAGCTTTAAGGAAAAAGAGAAAAACAAAGGAGTAAACTAAAACTCAGACATTTTGTAGCTGAGGACACTATTCTCTCCACAAACTTAAATGATAGTTATGAGGCAGCTCCTGAGATGTCAGGATCAAAGACCTGCTTCCTGATCTGAAATGAGAGAATAAAAAGCATCTTACTGGCAGGGCTTTCCAAAGCTGCAAGACTTATATCACAGAAGACATTATTAATTTTGATGTCTGCTTAGTAGAATATATATGGCATAGGTTAGAGCACTAGCTATACCCAGAGTTACTGTGACATTACTGGAAATAAACCTCATCTGTCTGCATTAGCCTCCCTTCTGTTACGGTGATAAAACACCCTAGAGAAGCAGGCTAGAGGAGGAAGGGTTAGGGTTGGCTTACAGTTCCAGAAAAATATAGTCTGCGACAGGGGAGGCATGAAAGCAAGACTGATAGAAGTCAGACACTGTGAAGCACAGAGATACTAGGAGCCAAGCTATAATACCTAGAAGCCCTCAGCAATGCACTTCCTTAGGCAAGGCTCCACCATCTAGAGGTTCTGTAACCTCCTGAAACAGCATCAGAAGTTGGGGACCCTGCTCAAACACATGAGCTCATGGGGGACATTTTATATTCAAATAGCACTTATATAGTAGAAACAGGATCTGGAAGTTTTGGGACAATTTCGGCCTCTGAGATGAGACTATCATTGTGATATGATCAAAGCATTATTTTCACCACTTACAAAAAATGATGTATGGGAAAACATAGACACTCATCCAAATACCTTTAACTAACAAGTATGCAAATCAGGACTTGAACCCAGACTTACCAATTATTGTCAATGCTATAAGCCCAGGGTAAACCCTAGCTTCTCAGTAAATTCTTCAGAATCCCCACAGCATTCAAGATTGGCTCCTGAGGCAATGTGTGGCATGTTGTGGGGTAAGAGGTACACTATTTGTGTATGTTGAAGGGAAGAGGAAACCATGTTATTGTATTTTCAAGATTCTGAAACTGGGACTATATGAGTACCATACAGACTTAGACAAATATTCACAAATATGAATACCTGTAATGGGAACAGAAGGCATTCTGTATTAACAACTGACACTAAGAGAGTGCTGAAGAAGGCTATATCTAACTGACAATTCAACACATGGTTGTGTTCCAAGGACATCACCTAACAAGGGTCACATTAGGTAACATTTCTAGTTGATATTTACATCTAGATGAAGCTAAAGACTTTCTTGAGCTTGTGAAATGTGTGCTGTCATACTTGCTAGATCAAAAACAACAGGAATAGATTATATATGTGTATATATTATATGTATATGTAACTGGAAGTTTCCCTGTGTCCCACCAAGTCCTGCAGCTGCTCAAACCCAAGTAAACGCACAGAGGCTTATATTACTTAGAATCTGTATGGTCTATGGCAGGCCTCTTGCTAGCTAGCTCTTATATCTTAAATTAACCCATTTCTATAAATCTATTCTTTGCCACATGGTTTGTGGCTTACCAATACCTTTACATCTTGCTTCTTCTGGGGGAACCTCGCAGCGTATGCCTTGCCTCTCCTTTATCTTCCTGTCTATCTGTTTGGATTTCCCACCTGCCTCTAAGCTGCCTTGCCATAGGCCTAAGAGTTTTATTTATCAACCAATCAGAGTAACACATATTCACAGCATACAGAAAGACATCCACAGCATGTATATGTGAAATCAACAATTACAGATTTGCCATACCTTTCTTACAAAAAAAGAAAAAAAAGAAACATAGCTTACAAAAATTTAGAAAGTAACAGAATTTCATTGGGACTAGAACCCCAACATTATAATATTCTTGAATGATTATTTTTATTGTTAAGTTGCCATACTCATTGACTTTATAGTTAAAATAATTCATTTTTTGTGAAGAAAATATTGTTCTTGTTTGGTTGATTTTGGTTGATTTGGAGTTTTGCCTTAAATATGCTTAGACATTTGCCAATGATAAATAAGAGTTATTTAATGGACTTTTCAAATGAACATACATTTTCACTAACTTATTTAATTCATATATTGTTAAACATCCTAAATAATGCAGCATTCCACTCTCTGATAGAGAGGCACTATTCTCGGAGTGCAGCAAGACGAAGCAAGCACATAATAGGAACTATTACAATAACAAAATATTACAAAACCAAGAAATCAGGTTCTATTTCTGGAAATTTAACTTAGAAAATCTAATACTTTTATCTGAATCTGAGAATCATCTTTAGAGACAGGGCTGAATATAAAAATAGTGATTTCTGTCACAACAGAGCTGTCTCCAGAAGAGCTGGAGAGTGTGTGGTGCTGAACTTTGGGCAGAGAGAAAGCCAGACAGTGGACGCCTGGTCCTGACAACGCTGTGGTCCTCTCTGTGTAAGCTACAGTGAGAGGATGGCATGATAAGTAAGTTTTTCTATGATGATATTTTATTTGGGCTAAAATGTGATTTTATTTATATGTTAATAAATAAAGATGCCTGGAGATCAGAGGTCAAAGCGAGCCATAAGCAGGAGTCAGGCAGTGGTAGCACATGCCCTTAATCCAATCACATGGCAGGCAGAGTCTTTCTGTGGGCAAGGACACATCCAAAGCAAGGTGACCTGAACTTTTAATCCCAGTACCAACCATAGAGACCTGGAGATCTGTATAGACAGGCAGTGACAAAGAAGTCATTTGGTTGGGTTTAGAGCCAATGAGAAGGCAGAACAGAATGGCAATAAAAAGACAAGTCAGACAGGAAGAAGCTCTCTCTGGGGAAGCTACTGCTGGTGGTAAGATAAGGTAGTCGTGGCTCTTGATCTGATGTCTTTGGCTACTAACTCTGTATTTGGCTCTGTGTTTCTTATTTACTAACACTGTTTAGAAATTTGTCTACATTTTTCCAGTCTCAAAGGGATGAAGGATACTGGTATATAAGATTCAGAGAAGGGAAACACCATTCTCAAGACTCCAGATTATTAACGGTTGCGTAGAATGATTGAGAGAAAGGAAGTAAATCTTCACAGAGGTGAAATCAGGGCCAGATCATATCTGTGTGGATCAATGAAGTCAACAAGGCTTTCAACTATTTATCAGAATTTCAGTTTTTGCAATTGACTTTGTAGCAAATAAACAGGCATACAAATTCAACCAGACTGAGGACATAAATGAGAACATATAATATGGGGTATTCACAAAGTTCTTTAAAAAATAAAACCTGGATGCTAAAATAGCTTTATCCAAATTTTCAGTTGAATTTTAAAATGAAAATATTATTCAGAGAATTGCAAATTAAAAGAACTTTTATGAAGCAATGCCCAACTATGTAACATGATTACTGAATTTAATTTGAGTAGTATAGTAGACATATAAAAAAATGGAATTACTGAACTAGAAATAAAGCTAAGATCATACTCCACACTAAAAGGTATAGAAAATATAGTAACATTAACATGGCAAAAAATACTATGGTACTTTAATTGGAATATCATAACTGGAGTAGAGACAGAATGTACATAATATTTTTCAGACTCTAAGAAATAAGGAAATCATGGTAAATAATAGGTTCAAGAAGGATTCTAAATCCAAACTTCCCAAGACACAGCAACATTCTGAAATCAAGTAACCAGGACACCCAATAGCAGATAAAAAAAAAAGTCTCACCTTTAAACAAGCAGGAGGCCTGCCAGGCACTCTAACATGGAGTAGCGGGCCAGTAAGAGAAAGCCAAGTATTTCCCAGCATAATTAATGAAAAATACCAGTATAGACATCTATATCCAGTAATTATACAATTTAAATACAAATCTAAAAGTAAGATTTTTTCCTAATAGCCACTAGATCCAAATTAGAGAAATGTTACCAGCAGCACTTATTTTCTTTCTTTGAGTTAAAATATACTTGTCAGTACTTTAGGGACCTACTTCCTATAAAACAAT
Source organism: Peromyscus attwateri (assembly GCA_902168425.1). Classification (NCBI taxonomy): domain Eukaryota; kingdom Metazoa; phylum Chordata; class Mammalia; order Rodentia; family Cricetidae; genus Peromyscus; species Peromyscus attwateri. The sequence continues at coordinate 12,630 of CABHPP010142459.1, read as the reverse complement.
TTTATAGACTGGCTTGGCATTACAAATGACTACCAAAAGTCTGAGACAGAATGTACAATTCTCCTTAATGGATATGAATATGCTTCTAGGTACAGTAAAAATGTCATCAGCCTCTGTGATGGGGAGAGGTATTCTCAAAATGATGTGAAAAACTTTACAATGGAAGATGCTTAAGACAACCAAGGGGAATACCCATAGTTATGAGGAAAGTCAGATATCCAGAATTGCTTCTGCATGGTTCTCTCTGATCATAACAATGCCGTCCTGAGTTCAGTGTCACTGTTACAGTTTTACAGGGGTGGGGTATGAACCGTGTGAACCACTTGTCTGTGCCCCTGCCTAGTGAAAGTGCAGACAGTTCTGGATACACGTCACTTTGCTCATGAAGCACTGGCTCTTCTCTCACCCCAGCACCAACTCTTTAGAAAGTGTTGGAAATCAAAAGTCTTAGCATTTTTTTTGTTTCTTTTTAATAGACCAATTTAAATTTAGTTTGAGAAAACAAATAAGGCTCATCACAGAGGTGTCATATGAAAAGTTACCAGCATGATTATATATTGTTACCATCAGAATGTTCAAGTACTTAATACACATCTTTGACATAATACAATACAGGAAAAACTAATCCTGGCTGGGAATCTAGCAGTGAGGGAGGCCTGTTTCTCTAGTCTCAGGATTTTCAAGTTGGTAAAAGAAGTCTGCAATAAGTGACTGTCAGTCCACTGTTACCTCAAGTTAGTAGAAACGAACAGATATGGTAAGCTGAAGTTTTTAGAAAACAGTCCAGTCATGGGTAGCTAATAACAATTTCTCTCACAAAGAGAATATGTACAAGCTAGATCTAGTGGCAGTCCACATGCCTGTAATCCCAGCACTTGGTAAACTAAGGCAGGAGGCTAAGAAGTCTGAGGCCAGACTGGGAGGCACAACACAATTCTTTTTTCTAACCATAGACAAACTAACAAATACAAACAAGAACTAAAATGAGGCGAGAGATAGAGATAGAGATAGAGAGAGAGAGAGAGAGAGAGAGAGAGAGAGAGAGAGAGAGAGAGAGAGAGAATTTTCCGGTAATATGATTTACCTATTTAGCAGAGTCATGGACTCTCATTCTTAATGGAACCATAGTGGGAAAAGGAAGAACCAAGCTCTTAGGAAATCAGTCTATCTCCTACAAAAAATAACTGGAAAATAAGATAGAAAGTTTGTAGAAACTGAGAAAGGCTACTCTTAACCTAATACATAACAAATATACATTACACCTGACTAATTTGCCACATTACAGATCACATAGCACAATAATTATAATTTAACAAGCTTAAGATGAAGCAGGTGCTTCAGACCCAGGAACAAGGACCACAGCGAACTTGCAGAAAGACATTAGCCATTAACACATCAAAATACTCTTTTCTCAAATCACTGTCAACTCAGCTTAGCAAGTAAGTATATGAGAAAATTTGTGCAAGGCATTGGACATCTTTATATCTCTCTGTTCAAACTCCATAGAGACAAGATATTTAGTTATCATTAAGGTAGTGAACAGTGATGTTCAATTTGTCTGAATAAGTCAATGCTAATGGGAATTCAGACATCTGGAAGTTAACATCTTTCAGACTGAAATAAACAACCACTAAACACAAAGCAAGGCATATTAGGTTGTCCAAATGAGCCTTACTTTAGTCTTGAAAATGGTGCTGACATTCAGCCGCACTGGGTGTTTATCCCAATAATCTTGTACTTTTTTCAAATAAATATTTACATATAAATTGCTTTGCAGAATAGGTTATCAGCCCAGAAGGTAAGAGAGACTTTGAATTAATTTTAATCCTACTTGAGCTACGTAGCTCTAAAGTTTACTACTGAAATAAGAACTTCTGAGAACTTCCAATTTTGTAAATATAGTTCTCATTTCTTGGGCTTTAAAGCTTTGAGCAGCTTCTTCACTGCAGATCACATTCACTTTAAGTATCTTTATATGCATGTCTGTTCTTCGTGCCTGGAATATATGTTACCATGAAATCCGAAGGCTTCCAAAGAGTGCCACAACGCTGATTTCTCCTGTGCCCCTAAATGTCATTTTCCAGTTCCACTTGTGGTAGACAGGAAAAAAATGGCATCTCAAACACAGATGCAAGGGCCGATGGGAATGAATTAGGTAGCCAACACCTGTTTATAAAGGTTACACTTGTCTCATCTCCATATTTCTCTGTAAAGCATATTATGAACATAAAAGTAGTGTTAAGTTCCTTTTTAAAATGCTAATATGTATTTTATATAATCACATGACTCCTTTAGAGTAAAACAGGAACAAAATGATTTTTAGAGATCTAAGGCAGTAATAGCAACAATATTTGCATGGGATCATGTAGTTTTCAAAGTACCTCAAACACACTACCTTATTTGATGCAGCAATTCTGTGATAAAGGAAGACAATATTATTGATATTATTACAAGGACCAGAAATTCCTAAACTTGTTGTCTTAGCAAACTTCCTTTGTTGTTACTCTTAATTTTTATATTTTTTTATTAACACAATGATAAAAGAGATATTCAAATTCATGTTTTAAGTCATAGCCATATTGGCCAGGTTCACATGTGCAGAATGTGTTGAATGATGTTTTACCTAGACACAAAGGGAGAGACCATAGCAAGGTTTTTGAAAACACATTACTACAGAAACTCTCAGGAGGATTTTTCACAATGTAAAACTGGGTAGGTCTTGCGAGTCATGGTCTTGGACACCCAATATATGTATGTACACCCACTGCTCAAAAGGAAAACCATTGCTAATTATCTTCATAATCAAGCACTATAATGACACAATGTTAGTTATATGATAAAACCATGTATATTTCTTATTAATGATATATTAGTCCTTTATAATAAATTTTGCTTTCATTAACCTCATTCCACACCTTTAAATTAACGTGAATAATGTCTTAATAAATCCTATATGTGTTAGTGTGTATTCCAGATAAAGCTTACTTTGTTTATCAAAGACTTAACACTGTGAAGAACTTGGAAGGTATGGGAATGATGCCATAAAATTGTTGAAGCATTATTTTGAAAAAAGAGGTTTAAATATGGGAAGAGAGATCAAATGTGTGCTGAGATGAAAAGAAACTTTGATAAAACAGAATAATTGAAACCTTGAAGAAGAGAAAACTCTGTTCTAGGCGTTCCATAGGGAGGTGGCAGTACCAGAGGAAGTGAGACTGGACTACTCATCAGTGCCCAGGATGCAATATTTTAAGTGAAGTGACTGTGTGCATATTTTTAATTAATTTGAGATGATAGATAAGTGATGTGATCTTTTAAGATTTAGATGTACCAAGTACCCATTTGTTTTTAACTCAATACAATAGCCTCTCATTTAGGAAGATGCCTAATTTGAACCCAATTGTTCCTTGAAGATAACATGAGAAACAGAAAATACGCTCAAAACCTGTAAAAATGACACATTTTACTAGATAATTATTTATAATGACACTATATTTAAAAAAAATGCCTGAAATAAATACTGGGGGGAAAAAGACAGCATCTTCAGCAAATGGTGCTAGTCACACTGGACGGCCTTGTGCAGAAGAATGAAAATAGATTCATACTTATCACCCACATAAAACTCAACTGCAAATGAACCAAAGACTTCACAATAAAGCCAGAAACATTGAACTTGACAGAAGAGAAGGTATGGAATAACCTTAAATTTACTGGCACAGGAAAAGACTTTCTGAACAGAACATCATTCACGTAGGCACTAAGATTGACAATGAATAAATGAATCTTTTGAAACTATAAAACTTCTGTGTGACAAAGGCCACAATCATTTGGATAAAGTGGTATGCTAGAGGACGAGAAAAGACTTTAACCAACTATACATCTGATAGAGGACTAATAACCAAAGTACATACAGAAATGAAAACATGGACATAAAAATAAACCCAAATAACCCAATTTATAAAAAATGTGGCACAGATCTAAACAGAGAATTCTCAAAAGAGGAAATTCAAATGATTTAGAAGCATTTAAAGAAATGCTCAACAACTTTAGTCATCAGGAAGACTCAAATAAAAATCACTTTGAGATTTCATCATACACCTATCAGAATGGCGAAGATCAATAAAATGAATAACAGCATATACTGTCCAGTATGTGGGGAAAGCAGAACACTAAACCATTGCTTGTGGGAGGGAACACATGTATAGCCACTATATAAGTTATTGTGGTGGTTCCTCAGGAAGCTGGGAATTGATTGATATCAAGATCAAGTTACCACTCTTGGACATATACCAAAAAGATGCTTCATCCTACCACAGAGACATTTGCTCAACCATGTTCATTGCTATTCTATTAATAATAGTCAGAAATTAAAGACAACCTAGATGTCTGTCAACAGATGAATGAATAAATAAAATGTGTTACATTTATACAATGGAATAGTAGCCATTAAAAAATAAAATTGGCAGGTAAATGCATAAAACTAGAAAAAAATCAACCTGAGTAAGGGAATCCAGGCCCAGAAAGACAAATATAGCATGCATTTCTTTATGTGTGGATGTTAGCTGATAATGTCACTAATAAGCAATCTATAATCTGTATAACCAAAAAGGTGAGGTATAGAGTAAGTGATTAGGTGGGGAGAGATGGATCTTCCTAGGATGGGAAAATAGAATAGATGGCTATGGATAGATGAGGGAGGACTAGAAGAGGAGGATCAATTAGAGAGTGGAGGAGAGAAGGGAGTAAAAGGGAGGGAATACAGGGAGGAACAGCTAAAACTAAACTAAGAGCTACTTGATGGGTCATACGGAAACCCCGTAGAGTAGAATCTCCTAAAAACACGGCACATATGAAGGTGATCTAAATAAAATTGCCAAATAACATGGGAGACAAAACCCCAACTAGACATCTCTGGTCACCAAATGAACTTCCAAGTACTGGGAATGGGTTATATCTAACTGATTTTTTTGGTAAAAGGAGTCCCATGGGATCTCTCAAACAACACATGCTATTGCAAAGACTATTGGTTGCTCTCCACAAACTGATGTAAGGTTCTATTTTGAAGACAACATCTACACAACTCTTTGAACACGGAAAAGCTGAGCTTGTGCCTATGTAGAGCTTTCACCTCTTGGTGCCGGTGTCTTTGGTATAGGAAGGTACTCTGCATGATATCAAGGAAGAAAGCTAAACCCCAGCAGCTCTAAACCATTTGATCCTAAATGGTGTGTTGCCTGCCAAATATACTGGTGTAATAGTGGCACAAAGTTTATGGGAGTAACCAACCAAACTTAAGACCTACTTCATGAGATAGAACAGACTTGGGTTCCATCTCATGAAGTAGGTCTTAAGGACACAGCTTGGAAGGCCAAGAACATGAGACTAGATAGGCTAGGGACCTAGGAGAAAACTAAACACCACTGTTCTGCTAAAGGAATAAGCAATAAACTGACACCTAATGACATTCTACTGTACTCATAATCAGTACCTTGCTCAGACATCATTATAGAAACTTCCTCCTGTAGCAGATGGGAACAAATACAGAGACCCACAGCCAGACAAGTTCAGAGAATAAGAGACCGGGAAACATTCAACCCTGAGTGGGATGTCTCCCTCAAATACCTCTTCTCAGTGCTCAGGAGATTCAGTGGAAGAGGGGGCAGAGAACATAAGAGAGGGAATGGAGGAAACCCAGGAAACAAAGCCTCTAAACACAGCAAGACCAATGCATATATGAACTCACAGAAACTGTGGCAGCATTCACAGGGTCTGAAATGGTCTGCATCCAATGGGGTCCTACAGATGAGTGAATTAAACACATGCCTCATGCCTAACCCAGAACCTATCTCCAATTGATAACCACTTGCAAAAGAAACCTCAGTTTCCTCCAAGGGGAGTCTCACTGGGGAAACAAACTCCTCTTATGGAGATGCTGTATGGCATCTTTGGAGGTTTTTTCTCTTATGATGTTGTGTCAGAGGTTTGTTTTTTCAACATCACAGGTCTTTTACATATATATTATTGCTTCTGGTGTTGGAATTTCTTTGTATGCTAATGTGTGTGTCTCTGCATCTATGTGTTTCTTGTGCCTTTCTTTCGGCTCTTTTCTTTGTCCCATTTTGATGTATTTGCTTTTGTATTATCTTATTTTATTTATTTTATAATTATTCCTTAGATGCCTAATTGTTTTCTAATAAGAGACAGAAAGAGTGTGGGTCTAAATAGGAGGGGGAGGAAGTGGCAGACCACAATCAGAATATATTGTGTGAAAAAAAATTAAAAAAAAAGAAAAACAAACAAGCAGAATTCCCAAGGAAATAGTAAGAGCTGTAGAAACTAGTTAGACACTTGCTTTCACTCACACAGATGACACAGTATTTTGTGCTGATTAATTTTTGGCCAACTTGATCCAAGCTAGAGTCATTCAGCAAAGGGAATGTCAGTTTAGAAAACACCCCTGCCATATTGGCCTATGGGCAAGACTTTGTTGCATTTTCTTGATAAATGATTGATGTGGGAGGGGCAAGACCACTGTGGGTGGTGCTTTCCTTAGGCAGCCGGCTGATCCTGAGTTGTATAAGAAAACAGGCTGAGCAAGCCTGAGAGAATAAACAGTATTCTCTATAGTCTGTGTTTCAGTTCTAGCCCCAGGTGCCCTTCTTCAAGTCTCGCCTTGACTTCCCTCAGTGATGGACTACAACTGTAATCTGAAATAAATCTTTCCTCCTCCCTGAGTAGCTTTGGTCATGGTGTTTTTGCCATGGCAATATAAACTCTAACTAAAACCCTTTAGAGGTAGCCAGTTCTAATTAACAACCCCCCCCCACACACACACACACGCACCATAGATGTGTTAAAGTTTGAAACCAAATCGGAACTCATTTCTTCCCTCTCATATATGTTCTCAAATATCTATCAACCTGATGGATTTACTTTTTACTAAGGTAATTAATTCTAAATATCTCAATTTAGTGGTTTCTAAGCGTGGTTATTACTGCCCTTCAAATATTTATAATGCTACTCTTTAAAGAATAACTTTCCCTTACCAATGCATGTCTAGTGGTACTTCCCTTTGTGTAACTGAAACAATAATTTTCACATCAAACATGAGTATTTATGCTACCATAGATGCAGTGAATAAATTTCTTTTTGTTGAGGTCGTCTGAAATTACTCATCTTTCATCCATGCAAACATTAGCTTGCAAACAAAATAACAAAGCAGCCTTATGCCACATGAATGGAGAAGAAAGCCTGTTGGGAAGGCAGAAAGCCATTGAAAATCCTCAAGGACTTCTTAGTTGACTTACTTTCTTCCACGCATGATGGCATGGGCATTCCTTTTTGTGCCAGGAGTCCATTTTAACAGCTGTTGGTCTCTGACCTAAATTCCTAAAGTTTCTGACTCCTTACCCTGTCCCCTAAACTGTATAAGTGTTGTGAAGTGATTAGCCACTTGCTCTGACTTCTGGATAAATGCTTATTGCTGTGGGCAATGGGAATGATAGTCCCTTATATAGTTGGGGACTGGGGCAATTCCTAACATAGCAGTAAATTCCACAGAAGTGGAGTAATTGTGGTGTTCACCTTTAAAAACCTTTCCCCATCACATTTTTGATTTGACTTAGAAACATCTGCCCTGCTAGCAGAGTTAGTAAATTTGACTAACAAGTGTGTAGTTGATCTTAATTTGTAATTTAGAAACATTCATTGAAATGCATCTTGCTGAAATACTTACATCTTTTAACTACCTGAAAGGTCTAGTTTTCCTTCAACATTAGTGTACTAGCTGTACTAGTTGTAACCAGAAGCAAAGTAGAATGGCAGTCATTTGCAAGTAGAGATCTACTCCATGCCATTGATACCGACAACAAAAATTGTCTTCAGTTGCCAAAAGTTCTCCCTATTTAATGTGAAGTATGGTTGCTCTACAGGACATGCCTGCTACTGGCTTCACAGGAGACTGAAAGGGACTGGCAGATGAGGTATTTTACCCCGTGACTGGAAAGCTGGAGCATTCCATAATCTAAGATTACACATACAAAATGTCCTGTGAAAAGATCATCAGATAAGAGTGGCATCATTTCATCAATGCAGAGTTTTTCTGATGGGAAAGCTCATGATTCCTAGCATAATGATGCTAATAGTAAGATGCAATAAAAAGATGCAGATATAACAAAATCAGAGCCTGACCACAGCTAGATATAAAGGAAAAGATCCTCAGGTGAAGAGTATAAGTGAAGCTGTAAAATACACTATGGTTAAGAATACAGCACAGGATAGGAGAAAAGCAAAAATTACTATTCATACTAATGAATATAATCCAAGAAATAAAGAAATAGCAACAGATGGCCAAGCAAAAGAAAGGGAGCCAAGGCTGTTTGAAGGAAAACAAACAACACCCTGAGGCATAGTCAAAGAAATGTGCACAGTGGGAAGAAAAGTGTAGATGACAGTGTGGGCAGAAATGGAAGGAAGCATGCTGGAGTTCTGTATTTATCTCTTCTGAGCTGCTTTTACAAAGGATATTGTGCTGAGTTTAGCTTGGAGAATGAAATCCTCAAAATTGATGGAGCAAATATATCAGCAGAAATCCAGATATAATTAACCAGCTTAAATGGTTTTAATATTGAATGTTAGCATAAACACAGGAGGATTTGCAGCTAATAAGGACCTGAGTATATAAGGAATTTATTTCCTTTTATTTTTTAAGATTATTTTATTTAGAAATGTACATATTTCCTCCATGTCTTTTCAATGCTTTTAATGGTTTCTGGATTTTTTCTTTTTTTTTTTAATTTTCCATATCAATCCCAGTTCCCTCTTGTAGTGGGTAGTTGTTCTAGCTATGACCTTGAAGCACTGCCCCTATTGAGGCATCAGGTAACTGCTATACCTGCCTATGACCTTGAAGTATATGCCCCTGGGGCATGGCCATTCAGGACCCTTAAGACCTGTGATGCATGTAAGCTGTTCTCTTCACTCCCTCATGGTTTGGATGCTAGGACTGACCAGGCAGATCTTGGAAGAAGATCAGCATAGGACATAGCTCAGCTTTTCCAGACCATAAGACAAATACCCATGCTGTAGTGAGTTAACCCCAATAAATTCTTTGGCTCATTAAATGTACTCTGTGAATTTCCCACTTTACCCTCTTCCTCTTCTATCCTGTGAGGAAGAACCAAACTACCCTTGAGAATGATGCAATTGATGTAACAGCCAACCAAGAATCTGCTGATCATAGTCATTGTGGGTAACAATTATCAAAATCTCTTAAAATAACTCATTTATTACAGTCTTGTGGTTTTACAAATAAGAACACAAGATTATAACAAAATTCTGTGTAAAAGCACCAATGATTACTGCTCTTAAGCAAGAACATAATATTTGAAAATCAATAACCAGTACCCTGTTTGAGTGTGTGTGTGTGTGTGTGTGTGTGTGTGTGTGTGTGTGTGTGTGTGTTATTGTCATGGAAAGAAGCAAAAAACGAAAAGATATGATGAACATATACTTTGTCACACAGGTAAGATGTTAGCAAATCTTTTACAAAACTTCAAGAGCCAGAGAGAGGAAGGACCAAATAAACATGAATGGACACCAAGGAAACAAGTTTTTCTAAAGAGAAAATAGTTGACATATATATGAACTCACATAAGACTTGCACAGGTCTTCACCAGATGGAGTCCTAGAGTTGAGAGGATAAGTGAACGCACTCCCTCATTCCTAACTCAAAAATAACTTCCATTTGATAACCACTTACCAATGAAAAATGAGTTTTCTCCAAGGGAGTCTCACAGGGGAAACAAACCACTCCTAATGGTAGGCCTCGTGTCCAGTAGTAGATGGCCAATGCAAAATAGACTCAATGCATCTTTAGCAGTTCTCATCTCATAATGTTGAATCAGGCCTTTTCCCCCCCTAACCTTCCAGGTCCTTTGCATATAAGGTATGGCTCCAGGTTTTGCATTTTTATGGGATTCTTGTGTGTGTGTGCGTGTGTGTGTGTGTGTGCATGTGTGTGTGTGTGTGTGTGTGCATGTGTGTGTGTGTGTGTGTGCATGTGTGTGTGTGTGTGTGTGTGTGTGTGTGTGTGTGTGTGTGTGCATGTGTGTGTGTGTGTGTGTGTGTATGTGTGAACATGTGTGTTTGTGACTGTATGTGCATTTCCTTTGTCTCTTTTTCTTCTGTTTGTTTTCTCCTATTCCAACTTCTTTGTTTTTGCATTAGTTTATTATACTTTATTACTATTCCTTAGATGTGTGTGTGTGTGTTTTCTAAGAAGAGACAGAAAGGGTATAGTGGTATTTTATTTGTGCTGAAATGTGATTTTATTTGTATGTTAATAAAGTTGCCTAGAGGTCAGAACTATTAGCAAGCCATAGCGAAAGCCAGGGCGGTGGTGGTGCACGCCTTTAATCCCAGCACTTGGTAAGCAAAGCTAGGTAGATCTCTGTGTGTTCAAGGATACAGCCAGCATTGGAGACACACGCCCTTAATCTCAATACCAACCATAGAAGACCTGGAGGTCTGTACAGAGAGGCAGTGACAAGGCAATCACGTAGTTGGGTTTACAACCGATGAGAAGGCAGAACAGAATTCTATTTAAAGACGAACACACAGGAAATACCTCCCTTTTCGGAGAGGTCTCTTGGCGGGAGAAGCTAGCTGGCGGAAAGCGTGTAAGGCTCCTAGCTCTGAGCTCTTGGGCTTTTATCTTTACATTGGCTCTGTGTTTCTTATTTAATAAGATGGTTGGTTACATCTACATTTGGCGCCCAACGTGACAAGAATCCATAAGAAACCGCTTGACTTGCGGCTGGTCCGTGGCTGGACCGGTTTCCCGCCTCGGCGGTCGGTTCAGGACGGATGGCTCTCTAGCCAGGGCCAAGGTTGGTTTGGCCTCAGGCCCCAAGCGGTTAGCTTAAAAGCCTGTGCTACAAACAACTCAGGACTGCCCTTCCAACAGGGCCCCTGCCTGTAAAGCCAACACACTTAGTCAGAGCTTAAGGAAGCCGCAGCCCAGGCTTGACTCCGCTCAAGCTGCAACACGTGGCTGGATTTAAGCTTTTAGTAGCTACGCTTTCTTGCTTGCTTTCTTGCTCACTTTCCTTCTCTCTCTCTCTCTCTCTCTCTCTCTCTCTCTCTCTCTCTCTTCACCTTGGACACTAGGTGGCTGTTTTGAAATTCCCTTGGATTTCTACTGTTTTGCGCAGACTTGGTAAGTCAATTAACATATCAAATATTTTAAAGGAAACTATTTAACAGAGAAATTTTTTCCACATTAAAAAAATGGGTTTTCTGTGTGCATTGGAAGAAAATTGGGCTTTGTTTGCAATTTTAGGCAGTGTGACAATGGAACAACTGTATGGGATGATTACTATTGATCAGATTATGCAGTTTGTTGCTATGTTTATACTCATTTTACTATTTAAAAAGATAGTCAATTTAAGTGCCAGGATGACAGTTTTAGAAAAACTTGTTAAACCTGAAAAAACTCAGACAGAAGAAATTAAGAGTGAAGTTGTGGATCATAAGGTTACAGAGAGAAAGCCTGTTTTCACACAGTCAACCTTAATTTATCCGGTAACCGTACAACAGTCGCCTGATCAAATGACTACACAAAATATTTGGGCTCCAATTGACATGTTGGATTTACGAAGGTTTAAGGAGGCAATAGTATCTTATGGTATGCATTCCCCATATGTAAAGCAAATGTTAAACTCTTGGTCAACATATAATAGGATTACACCACAGGACTGGTGGGACTTGGCACAGGCTGTTCTAGAGCCAAGCCAGAGGTTCCAGTGGCACATTTATTTTAAGGATGAAGCTAAAAACATAGAAAAACAATGGAGGGATAAAGGAATACAGGTCTGCCAGGATCAGCTTATTGGAGAAGGCCAATATGCTTCAGTACACACACAATGTCTATATGATATCCAAACCTTAATTCTATGTCGAAGGGCAGCCTTGAATGCATGGGACAGAGTTGAGGAACCAGGAAAAAAAGCTGAGTCATTTACAAAAGTTACACAAGGCCCAAAAGAATCTTTCACAGATTTTTTACAAAGACTGGCTTCAGCAGTAAAGAGAACGGTCCCCGATTCAGAAGCTAGTTGGATAATAATTGAATCTTTGGCCTTTGAGAACGCGAGTGCAGCATGCAAAAGAATAATCAGGCTGTTAAAGGCAAGATCTGCACCCTTGGAAGACTGGATTAGAGACACAGTTAATGTGGAGGCTCATGACCATGATGATATGTGGGTAGGAGAAGCAATTTCAAAAGGTTTGTGGAATGTTAGATGTTTTGGATGTGGAAAGCAAGGACATTTGAAAAGGGACTGTAAACAGGTCATTCCTAGGAACAATGTTTCTTCAAGGAACAATGGTAACAGAATGTCCCTTCCTTCTGGAGTATGCAGAAGGTGTGGTAAGGGAAAACACTGGACCAATGAATGTAGATCAACAAGGGACAGACAAGGTAATCCTTTGCCTCAGTCTTCGGGAAACTCCCAGAGGGGCCTCTTGGAGGCCCCCACAGCAAATCCAGTTCAAACCTTTCCTGCAGTCGTAGAGGAAATCCCTGCTCAGAGAGATTAAATATCCAAATGGCTATCGAAATAAATCATG
>CABHPP010142458.1:29901-58557 GCA_902168425.1 Peromyscus attwateri | reverse complement strand
CACAAGATTCATGCATGTCCTCCTCCTCTCCAGCCCACACATGGGCCTCTGAAGGATATCTGACACCCAGAGAATAGCAGCTTCTCTGTGCAAATATTTATCTTTTTCCTGAATAAATTCATCCAACCAGGTAGAAAAACGATAGTCAGGGAATCAACAAGAATCCTTACTTTCAATTTTTGTTCTCTAGGCTGGTCCAGGAGAGTCCACATCAGAATCCCTTTCTGGTTAGTCCTTCCTTACGTCTCCTATGTCTGTTTTTTTTTTTCCCCCAGTGGACCTACTCCCACCCCCCAGCTTCCTACGTGCTTTGTTGGGAAACAAGATGAACCAAAACACAGTTTGTCCATGGTCTTAACCTTCAGCATCTAGTAATTTTCATACACCTCCATTTTCTCTATTTAGTGAAGAGAACACATTTTGTGAAAATTTATGTTTTGCACTTAGTTATCTTTTGTAGAGAACATGGGCACTGACTAAAACATTTACTGATTTAAAAGGATTTCATTTTGTTGATGAGATTCAAAGTGAGGTTCATTCCAGGAAGTGCAATGTAGGAATTATAGGCAGAATGCATTTGGGGATAAACATAAAATGAAATTAGAAAGATAAAATAGATGTCTTGTGCTTATTTTCCAAAAACTCCAACCAAGACAACCTAAACATAAAAACCCTCAATGAAAACATTGTGACAAATCATTATTACCTTTGATTTGACAAAAATCGTCTCCTATATGACAATGAAAAAATGGCAACAAACAAAAGAAGAAAGATGTCCTAGGCTTTATGTAACCAAGAACTTTTATATTTTATTATATGCCATCAAGCAAAGGAGAAGACGGTCTACAGAAAGGAGGAATGATTTTGAATCATATGTATCATAAAGATCTTGTATCTAGATGGTGTAAAGAATTCCCATCACGCTGTAGTAAAGACAGAAATAAATGAACAGAAGTGGTAAAGGGATCTAAACTTACCAGAGATATTCCAGAGATGAAGAGACAGCCCATAGATTCAAGAAAAGATGCTCATCATTATTAGTCACCAGGGAAGGGAAACAAAACACAAATGAACCACCAGGGATGGCTAGATTTAACAGTTAGAAAATAAAAATGGGAGAGGATGCAAAGTAAACGTTTTTCCTTAGTGAAGGCCAGTAGGCACTCATGTAAAAATACTTCTTGTAAATGTATGATTCTCTACGTTTTGCAGTTGAGACAGAGATACAGCCTAATTCTGTATATTGTTATTATGATCAAGAAACAATAAATCAAGCATTTTTACTATGGGAGAGTATTATGTTTTTGAAATTTATTTTTTAAATAAAATTTTTTGGTTCTTTTAATTTATTTGAAGTTTTTTTTTTTATGTGTATGATTGTTTTGTCTGCATGGATGTTTGTGTACCACATGTGGACAGTGCCTGCAGAGGCCAGAAGAGGGTGCTGGAGTCCCTGGAACTGGAGCTGTAGAAAGTTGTGAGCTGCCTTGTGGGTGCTGGTTCTCTTCTTAACTACTGAGCCATCTCTCCAGCCCTTGAACTTTCTTATTGTTACTCTTTTCTGTGCCCTGAGCTTGAACTTCATTAATTTACCTTGAAACTCTGAGCAAATGATCTGAAAGGTAATTTTCTGTGTACAAATATTGAGAATATTGTATTTTTTTTTGCTTAAAAATATGTTGCTAAACTAAGATATTTATCTTTAACTATTTAAGAAAAATCTTATTAAATCTTATTATTATTTCAATTTTAGTCAAACTGTAAATATTGGAGCTTGGCCCTCTAAATTCACTTCTCTCTGCCCATTAGAGCAGCTCTCAGACCACACCAGAAGAATGTCTTTGTACTGTGGATGGTGGTTAGCACAGAAGTTCACAACTGGTCAAAGTTCAGAGAATAAATGACTGCGGAGTGTTCAGCCACAAACAGAACATCCATATTGCCCCCATCTTCCTAAAGCTTAGAGACCCTTACAGAAGAAAGGACAGAAAAATTGTGAGAACCAGAGGTTGGGGAGGACCAGTGAATCATGGATGACAGGATGAGTGCATTCATGAACTCCCAGCAGTTGTGGTTGCCTGCACAAAGTCTGTATAAGATCAAGCCTGTCAGCATTCTAGCGTGGGATGAAATCCCACCCCAGGCTGAGAGCTAGTGATAGCGGATGGCTTCTAGGTGAGGGAGAGTCAGTTTTTAGGGGTGTGTCCTTGGTAGGTGGATCACATGCCTGTGGATGGCCCCACACCAAGAGGTATGTACAAATGAGACTTGGTGGACCGGAGGACACAAAGTTGGGAGGGGGTGGAGGGTAGAGAGTAGATTTGGGAGTAGTAGAAGGTGAACATGATCAAAACATGTACGTCTATGAAATTCTCAAAAAACAAAATATTATATAAATTTTGTAAATATAAATATATTAATAAAATATAAATAACTGGAGGTTGTCATTAAACTGTGACCAGCATTATTCAGCAAGAAGGAGGCTATGTACTGGTGATACCGCTTCTACTTTCCAAGGTATTCTGTTTCTTTTGGGAAAGGTTAAGGCTTTCAAAACTTAGTTCTATCCAGGATGTAGCTTTGGCTCAAACTTACAGGGCTGGGAGTGTGGTGTTGTCACACTTAGAAATCTGTCTTGCTGACTGATGTTTTATAAAGTTATCAGCAGCACTCTTTGAATCTGCATTGATGATACAAGCTCTAGCATGGTATTTTTAATCATTGGGTATCTGTAGAAATAATGTTGAATAAAACAGTCTAGATATAGACAGTAAATATAGTTATTCTCTTTCAGATTCTCATACATATTTGCCATTCAGAAATATCACGAATGCCTATGATGTGATATTTGTTAGAGCAGCTTGGCAATTGCATAGAATTTTAGTATGATAAAAGCATGGTATTTGGCAAATAATTGGTTCTGCTTATTCATAGCCCTGCTACTTATTATGCCAGGCAGTTATTTTGATTTTCTGCATTTCTATAAAAGGAAGATAACATGGCAGTCATGCTTCCCTGGAGGGTGTGGAGCAGGCTTTCTTTTGGGCCAGGAACCAGCACCCAAACCATGACACGGAGACTTGTTATTAGTTATGAATGCTTGGCCTTACCTTGCTCTTGTTTTAATCTGTTTCTCTTTATCTATGTTTTGCTGTGGAGTTTTTTTTTTAAACCTTTCTTTCATTCTGTATGTCCTAGTCCCCTGCTAGCTCCATGTCTGGCTGACTGGTGGCTGCCTGGCTGGCTGGCCCCAGGCATCTTCTTCTTTTTCTCCCTTGTTCTCTCCTCGTTCATTCTTTGCTCCTGAGCCCAGATTCCTCCTATTTATTCTCTCTGCCCACCAGCCCCACCTGTCCCTCTACTGCCATTCCACTTTTTATTAGACCAATCTGGTGCCTTAGGCAGGCAAGATAAAACAGCAACACATCTTTACATAATTAAACAAATGCAGCATAAAGAAATGCAACATATGTTTACATAGTTAAAGTATAGTCCACAACAATGATTTTTTTAAATATTAAACTTTAAATGAGATATCTAGTATTTATGAGATCTACGAGCTTTTGGCAACAAATTTATTCAGGTTTTCTTTTATTTACCATGTAATATAGAGGAACTGCAGAGGTCTAAATGTGGTTAATTTAGGACTTCTGTGCAAACTAGTGCCATGTTAGTGTTTGGGTTTACAACTCTCTTGCTGCTAAATGGAGGTCGGATCACATCACTGCACAGCGTGAGGGTGAACTTAGAGTTACTAGAGTGGTATGTGTTGAAGGCAAAGTAGAAGTAGTTATAGGAAGAGTTAATTTGCATTCTTTAAAATTGCCGTTTCCTGGTTTTCCTTCAGTCTGATGAGAGAATTAGAAATGTTTTCATCAACACTTAAAAAATTAGAAATTAAGATCAGACATGCCTTCTGATTCTTAAATGCCATTGATAATGAGATAACTGCCTAAGTAGATTTTAGTGAAATAAAATTAAAGGGACACTAGCCCACTTGAGCACGTGGCTCTGGCAGGCCTTGCCCTTCTCCCCCATTCCCTCTGCCTTACTAAAAACCATTAGATTGCATTCCTGAAGCTCCCAAGTTCTATCCCCCTATTCGGCTGCTTCCTCCTCCAGAGGCTGACTTCCAAGGTCCAGCTGTCAAAGTATTGAAGCCCAGCAATCAAAAGCCCCTTTTGGCTCACCTAATTAACATGCCCAATCAAAATTGAACACATCACCCTAGCACAGGGTTTCCTCCTTTACCATTATAAACCACCATTTGCCTGTGTGCACATCTGTTCCTCTCTATCCAGAGGCGATCCTTTGTCCCTCCTGTACCTCTGCTCCTTTCCCTTGTCCCCTTCCCCTCCTCCCGCATCCTCTATCTCCTTTACCACCCCATCCTCACCCATTCTAACACAGACCTCCCCTTTTCTTCCTCTTAAAAATTACACCTGCAAGGTCATCTGCTGCTGTTTTTCTGTCCGAGTCAGAAATCAGCCACTTTAACTTTTCTTCCTCACTTAATAAAGGATCTTTCTGTGAAAATGGCTGTTTGGGTGTGGTTTGTGTCTAATCTGGGGTCCAGGAGGAAACCTCTGCTGTGCAGGGGTGTCTCCTTCAAATATGGTAACTTAATAATCAAATAATATATTTATGTTGTTATCAGTTACATTTAATGGAAACTTCACTCACACTGCTTTGAACAACTGATGATGTCTCTGAGGACTTAGAAACTTACTGACAAGTTTTGTCTTCTTTTGTCAAATATAACATTAAAATTTGTAACAGAAGGGTTTGTCAAAAATTAACCTTAGATAATAATTAGCTGATACTAGTTAAGAAGTGCATTTTTGCATGGAGGCAGCAGCATGGTCAGGTGGAGCAAGCACAGTACTGTATTGTTCTCAAGACCTCTTGGACTTGGGTGTGCAGAACACGCCAGTGTTTCTGGATAGATAGTTTGGCAGAATGTTGAGTATTGCTGTGAACCCCCATAGTGGAGACTGATGGTTTTTCAATGAAGATTTAGGTGTGCACAGCCTAGGATGTGAGCGGAACAAGTGGAAGTTACATTTGGATGTCAGAAGGATGCACATCAGCAGCTGAGAGAAAGCTAAGCCAGCCAAGAAATGTGTCCAAGAAAGACAATTGCAAGTGTAAGAACAGAGACCAGCAGGATGTCTGGTCACAGGACAGACTGAGGAAAAGATCTGGATATTACTAAACAAAAGCCTGTGCACCCATCATTGAAGGAGGGTCAAGAGAACTTGATCAGTGAAACAGGGACAGGCCCCTTTATGAAAGGCTGTTCATTCCTTGCTGGAATGCACCCTGCTTTGCAATGGTTACAAAACCACAGTCTCCTCAACCAGGGTTCCCCTGGGAAGGACCAGTCGGGGAGGATAGGAGTTTGGAGCTTGGAGGGCCCCAGGAGCCTATGAAAAGATGGACCCAGAGCCTCCAGGCTGACTCCCACTTCTGGGACCCCTCCCATGCCATTGATGGGAGCTGTCTGTTCTACTACACTTGGTCGTTTCTGTTCATTTTCTCTCTGGAGCTGATGTTTCTCTGTCAGAAGCTCCAGGAATCTATAATGATCTCCTTGTGTCCAGGACCCTCAGATCTCCATTTTCACTTCTGGGCAGAGGCTGCTGTTTTAGAATAGTGGTAACAGCATTAGCAGTTTTAGACCTGTGATTGTTACTTCTGTCTGGGACCCCCAAGAACACTGATGCTTTCTCTCTCCAGCCTCTGCTTACTTTCAGATCCTGGCCCCAGATCTCTAGATGTCGGCCAGTGGCTCTTCCCTCTCCAACTGGCACTTCACTTTCCTGTCTGAGGGGGTCCTCTTTCCAGGATGTTCTAGTCTTTGTCCCATGGGATGAACTCAGTGGTAATCTAGACAACCACCCCTCACCCAAGACCCTTGTAGTATCACCAACGCCAAAATAGCACGTATACCTTTCATCCCACAAACCCAGATGTGCTAGTGGGAGTAGACTGCCAGTGTATGGTGCAGAAAGGGGTTTTAAACCAGACTAGACTTCTTGGTGACTTTCCCCTGCTGCACAGTAGTTAATGGTGGTGTGCTGTTGGTGAATCTTAGGTGCATCAGAGAGGGCTGATTGAGTTAGATTTTTTTTTTCTTCTTCTGGGCACAAGAGACTTACTTACTAGTGTTTAAGTTTAAAGTTATAATACAATTGTAATAGTCAACAGACACGGGAAGTGTTGAAAAACCGTGACTACCCTAGGCAAATTTAGATTTAGACGTTAGTACTTGAACAACATGTTGTGTGGACAGGTTTTCCCCCACCCATTCTAAGTCCAACTGTTTTTATCTGTAGAAGGTGTTGTTCTAAAAACTACACAAGGCAATGTTACAAACGTATGAGCAGCTTCTTATAAGCTTGCCACTTAGTAAGCAATAGCTGGTCATTAAGAGAGTTCTTTCTCTGAGTGTACAATGGACACTTGATTGGGAGTTCAGAAACCTGTGTTTAATATTTTTACTTCCGCTTTCCCATGTTTGCCTTTTGATAGCTCATACAGACTATCTGTCTGATACTTACTAGACATCTGACCTTCAGCAGGATGAGTGAGTGGTTTTGTGTCTTGGTTTTCGCAGATATAAATCTAGGCTAATGAATTTCTCAGTCTGCTGTTAGACTTAGGAGGGAATTTAAGATGCTCAGAACGTTGCCTCTCACACAGAACGCTGGAGAACAGTTGGGCGACATCAGCATCACTTGAAGCTTTGTTGATAGCCTCCTTCTGCTAAGTCACCTGTTCCCCGGCTCAGGTGCAAAGAATAGTCTGATTATGAGTGAAGACGCTTAAAAATAGGAACATTCTGTAATTGCCCTACAAACTCTGCAATGCAATCTGTTTCTTTTTTTAAAAAATTCATTATTCTGACATCTAGAAGTGATCAAAACTGGATTTTTAGCTAATCTCTTCTTAACAGCTTTATTGAAGAGTAATTACCACAAATAAACTGTCCCTATTTGGAGCATGGAGTTGATGAGTTTTGACATGCATGTGCACCTGTGGAAAAGTCATGACAGCTAATGAACACACCTACCACCCCTACAGCTTTCTTTGTGCTTCTTGTAATCCACCTATCTGTACACACTGCTCCTCCCCAGGCAACAACTAACATGCTTCTTCTGTTACTTATGGAGGCTGGTTTTTATATAAGAGGCTGTGCACTGGTTCATGTGTGTCTTATTTTACCTCCTGTGATTATTTTGAGGTTCATCCATAATCACTGTAGACCAATAATTTATTTCATTTTTGTGCTGCTGTGAATATTTGTGCACGAGTCTTTGGACATTAGTTTTCATTTTTGTGGAATAAAGCTGGATGTTTGGTTGTGAAAATTTCAGGCATGCATATGATGTGCTTAGTTCATATTTACCCCCTTAACCTCTGCAACTATCCCCACCCTGTGTGTCCTTTGTGTCCACCTGACCTTATTCTGCCCTTGCCATACATATATAATGTCCAGGCCCAACCTGGCATGCACACCCTGTGCTCTGGTCCAGCCCAGTGATCCTGCCTGATTTTAGCCTACACTCATTCTCCCTATCCATAAAACTAACAGTTTGGTTTGAACATCCCAAGTCCTGGCTAGTCTGGAGCACCCTACCTCCTGCTGTCCACAACATCGAGGCTTGGGTACATCTTGTTAGATCAGACCAGCCCTTCTGTGTAAGCCTGCATCTCTGATGTGCCCTGCAGGAGTTGTAGGCAGCTCTGCTGGTCAGAGAATCTCTCCTCCTTAGCAGTTCTTATTGCTTGTAAAACCTTAGGCAAAAACCTGTGAATCTTGCACGTTTTAGGAACTTCCTGAAACTTGTGAGCTGTTTAGTTCCTGGTCTATAAATTTTGTTTACTTTGAGAGTCTTTTTAAAAAGAATTTATTTATTTATTAATAATACAGTATTTTGTCTGCATGTGTGTGTGTGTAGGCCAGAAGAAGGTGCCATATCTCTTTCGTGTGTTGCCAATCAGAAGTGGTCTGAGTTGAGAGCAAGCATTAATGGCTTTGCTTCTCTGTTCCGTGTTACAAAGAGTCATGAAGCCAACGTTTCCTCAGCTGGAGTTTTCTCTGGACAGATTATCTCAATTCATCACACAGAGGCCTGGGGTTGAACAGTGCTGTATCGAGATCTTGGCCACCATCATGAAACCCACACTGAGGGCAGAGCATCACACCATGCTACATGGATGGGGTGCAGCAGGTCTCATGCTTTCTCCTCATGGCTGTGGTTTTCTGGGGTACAATCCCTGTATGTCATCTCAGACCCCTGCTTACTCTCCTCATCCTCTTGACTAGACACATGGGCTGCATTTGAAGGGAAAGCAAGCTGCACTCCATACCACATACTACCACACCTGATTAACTCAATGATGAGGACTGAACCCAGTGGTGCTTGTATTCTAGGCAACTGCTCCACCATGCTGAGCTGTGTGCACAGCTCCTTCTCTTTCTTTTTAATCAACTGTATTGAAGTTTCATCAATTTTATTTATTTTATTGAAGAGATCTAATTTAACATTAGTACAGCCATGACAGGCTGCAGACTAACAATACTGAGACTAGGCCTCACCATTACAATAACTAGGAAAAGCCACAAACTGTACCCTGTGGGAGACCAATAAGAACTGAGATAAACAAGTCCTAGATGCTCCAAGACATAAAGGATAGCTTACATAGCTTGTATGTAGGTTGCCAATTTCCTTGCAGCAACACCAGTACCAATCCCTGTTAGATAAGACTTCTGTTACCTCACTCCTACCCAATCAGGAGTTCAACCCCCATCTGAATCTGGGGTTCCCCTACCCACCCCCTATCCCTTACTCCTTAAAAACCCTGCCATAACTGAGCTCGATGCTCTCTCTAATCCAACCGCTGTGTCAGAATAGACAGTGAGCCCAAGCTTGAGCTTGTAATAAAGGCTCTTTGCTTTTACATACAAACTCAGACTCCTAGTGATCTCTGGGGGGGGGGGGGGGCTCATGACATGGGCATAACGTTATCAAGTAGTCTCATTGAGTCTCATTGTTTTTCTCTATTTTGTTGATTTTTAATATACTAGTTATATTCATATTAGTCTACTCAAGTCACATTTACATAACTTTAGTTTGAACTGGAACAATCCCATGGACCTGTTGAATTTGGAATGCTATTTTTCACCTGTGTCTTCATTTCTGTCCAGTGGCTGCTATGGAACTTCCAGGTTAAAATAGTAAAGGCAGAACAGGAAAGACTAACTTTTCACTTCTGTACCATCCAGTCAGCACGAGGGAGAGGAAGCCCTCCATATGGGCGTGGTCTCTGGCTCTGTCCTATAACTCCACCTTGATTTAGGGCCTCTGGATAATCTCCCTTCCTCCAGCAGCAGAGAGACAGAAGGATTTCAAGAGCCAGGACTGACAGTCAAGGTCCATCACTTCAACTGTCATCCACTTCATCAAAGCAGAGCTCCGTCCCATAGCCTCTCCTAAATGCAGGGATGTGACTGTCACCTGGTGTCAAAGAAGAAAGGCACCCAGCTGCTTAACAACCATTAGTTCCAGTCCTACTCTGAGCCTGCGGTAATGTTGACCGAAGCAGCTTGCAGAATGCTAAGAGTCCTAGATTGACCCTAACTGGTTTCTCTCGAGGTCCCTTATCTGATTTGAACTTACATATCCACCAAACTACATTGCTCCTCACCAGTAACCCTATTGAATGTGTGGGTCCCAGGAGTCCTAGTTCTTGCCTCAGTGTCTTGACTATAGCCAGTCTCCCCATTGGCCTGACATTTTCCTGGGGCATTAGTAAAATTGGCTCAGACCTTTATACCTCAGAAATCTTCGTCAGTTCCCAGATAACTCACATGTTGCCTGGGGGGCCTGCTTCAAACCAAGTGAGTGCACACTCCTATCCAGGACTATAACACTACCACCCAGTACATTGGCTACACTGAGTGGACATTCTGGTTGCTGTAGCCTGCCTTCCAGAGTACTTATATTAATGTTGTCAATGCAAAGACAGTCACACCTCTGTATCATCCTTGAGCTTTTGTAATCTGGACCCCAGGCCCCCATATAAACTCTTACACTCTCAAGTGTTTTGTGGACAATACTCTGAAAAAATCCAAATGTAACAGTTTCATTCAAAATGATGCTGTAATTGGTGCTTCCAAACTTCTTTGTGATTCAGAATTTCTTTATATACTTCTTTAAACTAGAAAGTGTTTTTCCCTCTCTTATTGTGTGTGCAAGTGTGAATGTGTGTGTGTAGGTGCACACTTTATACACATGTTCATGCATGGGGAGGCCAGAGGATGACTTGATGTTCCTCAGGTCCAGCCACCTTTTTGTTTTTTTGAAGATGAGGTCTTTCATTGGCCTGGTACCCACCTGATAGGCTAGACTGGCTGGCCAGAGAACACCAGGGATCTGCCATTCCCTGTCCCCCAACTCCTCAGTGCTAGGATCACAAGCATGTTGTAACACGAATCTTAAAAGGTCTTATTAATTAAAAAAAATCCAGAGCAAGATATTGGGGTGATAGCTGAGAGATCAGAGAGACAGAACAAGCCACGGCTAACCTTACCTCACCAACTTCCCAGCTGATCTTGTTTCCTCGAACTGAAAGCCTCTGAGTCCTCATCCAGAATGAATCTCAGCTGAACTGCTACTCAAAAGCCTAAAAGCTTAACCAGGCTCTAGTTCCTGGTCCTCATTCCTTATATACTTTTCTGCTTCCTGCCGTCACTTCCTAGGATTAAAGGCGTGTATCACCATGCCTGGTTGTTTCCAATGTGGCTTTGAACTCACAGAGATCCAGATGGATCTCTGCCTCCTCAATGCTAAGATTAAAGGTGTGTGCTACCACTGCCTAAACCTATGTTTAATATAGTGGCTGTTCTGTTCTTTGACCCCCAGATAAGTTTATTGGGGTGCACAATATATCAACCACAGCATGTGAATCCATGCTTGTTTATGTGACTTTGTTTATGTGGATTCTGGGGTCCAAGGTCAGCTCCTCATACTTGTAAGGCAAGCACTTTACTGACTATTTCCCTAGCCCTAAAAAGTGTTTTTTAAAAATGAATAATGTATGGCTGGAGAGGTGGCACAGTGCAGAAAAGGCATACAGCACAAAATAACGTCTACTTTTTGAAAGAATAATATGTGATTTACATTATTTTTATTGAAGTTCTGTTGATGAGTGGTGTGCTCACTTGTCACATCTATCTGTTCCTCAGAGACCTGACGCATTCACTCTTTAACTAATTAACATTTCCATGCTGGGATTAAACCCAGAGTCTTGTACATGAATGAGACAAATGCTCTACTGTGAAGACATACCTACAGCTGTTTTTTTCTTTCTCTCTTTTAAAAACTATTACCTTGGAACTTCTTATCAGAATAAAACATATTTGCCTTGGCTTTGTGTTACTCTGACGGTCAGCTGATGTATAAAGGACACTCTGTCGTATATCTTTTTGCTAACCATAGTTGTTGAGTCTGTTTTCAGGCAGTTTTTAGTCAGACTGTCTAAATGTGCTTATTGATCTAAGGGCACGAGAACTGTTGAAAAAGAAACCCCCTTCTCATGTGCCATTCATTAGCCTCTATGTCGTTGCTGGCCGAGTAATGTTTTGTTTAGCATCGTTGTCCTCAGACGCACAGATTAGCAATGTTTCTGCTTTGCTCTCTGTGGCAGAGGGAGCAGATGCGTTTCTTAATCTCTGTCTTCTCTATGAAATCTTCAGTTCAATTCAAATTGACACATGTTAACGTGATGAGGAGAAAGCAAGAATTTCCCTGACGTGAGCGTTTCCTATCAAACAAAGCAACTCTGGGTGTTTGGGAAGAAACCACAAGCCCTCTCTCTGTTCTCAGTCTAGAGAGGCTGTGTTAGCGGTAGTGGGCTGCGTCACTTAAGTAAGTGCAAGAGGTTAACTCATCCGACTCTCCCGTCATATTGATCCTCTCTCTCCTGAGAGGAACAATGTTGTTGATGTTCATGGTTGTTATTCTTGAGATGGGGAGCCTGTCAAAGGCAAGAAAGGGTGAGTGGAAATGAGACCCTAATGAGTGGATAAGCAATGACTGCGTGCATGGGATTGACAAGCAGTATGAAGCACACATCTTTGTCCTGAGCCAAAGTGCCTTGTTTCTAATGGAGATTACGGTAAGAAGAAGCCGAAGTTGTGTAAAGGAAAATGATGTCTCGGGAGTCTCCGGACCCGCTTAGCCCCAAGTTAACACCATGTCAGGGCTTAATGGTGAACAGCAAGACTACGCTGTCTTTTAACAGACGCCACTCCCGTGCTGTCCAAACAGGTCAATTACCAGCAAGTTTCTGATGATCCCAGAACACTCCGGAAGAGTCAAAGAACACACTCAGAGGGAAAGACACACAGACCTGAGATGGGACAAACCAACTTGCAGAGACGGAACTTCATCCAGCAGAGAAATGAAAGCAGGTTGCTGCATAGTCATTTCTATTGGATTAATCATTTATACAGGATGAAGCAAAATTTTACAAACCAAGAAATGCATAATATTTTTTTAATTCCCATTTCAATGACATGGTACATCCTTAAGAGGGTGGGAGAAAAAAGAAATACAGATTGGAGAAAGTTTCTTCATCTGTTCTTCTTCTTTTTAATATGGGAACGAAAAAACCAACCAAACAAACAACAAAACCTCCATTTCTTTGTTGCTAGGAACTCTGGCTAAGTTCAACACTACAGGTTTTGTGGACAAGCAAACAATCCTGCAGCAAATACAATAAGAGTCTATTCATCTCTCATAAATGCATATGTCTAACGCTCATTAATATTAATGGAGTTGCATACAAGCATTGAGGCGATAATAGACCCCTATTAAAATCCATTTGTATTCATGAGCTATTTTTCTTAAAGGTTACTCTTCAGTCACTTTTTTTTTTTTGAGAAATGTGAGTGAGTGAGCTTCCTAACTTCAAAAGATATTTCAAATGGAGCTGCCTAAATGTGTAAGAATCCAATTAAAGTTTATTTGCAAGAGATTTCCATGGGAAACTTGACAGTAAATTGACACAGTGTTTCCCCCCAGTCACCTTCACTGGCTCTATTAATTTGTATTAACTGGAAAGTATCACACGAGTCCTGTTTCTTGCTTCTCTTAGTCTTTGTATTCTGAACTTGACAGACTGTCAGCTGTCAATCTGTCCACAACTAAATCCATCAACGGATCGTTTCCATCTGGAGAACAAGCCAAGCCAGTGTCTGTGGCATTGCCTTTTGGACTGCACTTCTCAAGCCTCTCAAAACCAGGGAGGCCTTAAAATCCTCGGCTGAGAATCTGCAGGAAATCTTATGTTCAGGACATAACCACTCTATTTGTTGAAGAACTTACTCTGATCTCCTGATTCCTGAGATGGACTAATAATGAAGGAGAGGATGATGGGAAAAGAAAGTCAGCGGAATGGAGCCTGTTTTCTTTCATGAAGTCATTGTGCTTGCTGTAGAGGAGGCAAGGGAAAGGGCAGGGGGAGGGATGGTGTCTGAGATCACTCAGTTCACATGATAAATTCTTCTGGATGCTATTATTATAGCTCTACTTCGTGCTTTGGGGGGAAAACCCCTTATACTTTTAGAATTAAAATTTAAAGGCAATTCAAACATTCCTGAAAATAAGACACACTAAATAAAGGAGGTGGCTCATTTGTCGATAATTCCTCCTTGGGAAAAGGATAAAACTTGATGACTGAATTCAGTAAAACGCTAATATGTATTTTCTTGGCCAAGCCTTGTGTGAGATAGTGAGGTCCCAGCTACTTAGAATCTATATAGGAGAGAAAATCTGTATTGAAACTGTCATTTATATTTCAAGAAACTCTGTGTAGAGCTTCAGAGAGGTGGCATGAATAAAGGTAAACAGAGGCAGAAGAGCAGCAAGAACAGAATGTCTAGTAGATGTAAAAGAACCACATGCATCCAAGGAGCAGAGAAGAAGGATACAGTGAATGAGGATTTAAGAAATACGCACATGCTGCACAATAATGCCACTTGACCCAAATACTTGTCAATATATTTGTATGTACGTGCACACATACACGCGCATTAAACATGCATTCCATTGCATTCAGTCACAAACATTTAAATGCACATATGAAAGTTCACTGACCATTTAGTGCCTAACAATTGCTAATACTATCAAAGGTCAAAGAAATTAGAGGGTGTAGGACAACTGAAAGAGATCAAATCTTGAATGCTGGCTCCCTCTCTAGCTTTGTGGGGTTCACATGACATGTGTGAGGTTTACTATAGGCACACAGCCAGTACCACAGAGCAGCATGACCGGATTTCCCACTTAACCACGTCTGCTCACACACCTCAGTTAAGCACCCCAGTTAGCTAGGTGCTGGGCTACATGATCAGATAAAGGGAAGAAAGATGGGTCCTTAGATCGATGTAATAGCTAAAATCACTGACGGGGCGTGACAGCCACTATGAGCAGGCTGGAAGGGAGGTTGGGTGGTGGCTTCAAGGAATGATTATTGGAGATGCAATGAGTTATATTTTGGGAGATTCGGTCAGGGGTTAAAAAGAACAATGTGGTATATATGCAATGTGCAATTTGTTCAGTTCTATTGACATGGCTAAAGGGGCCCTAGGGACTTCACAAAATAACTGGGAAAGGGCCGAGCATGGGCTTATGCATCGTATGAAGTTTTGTGCCCTATTTGGAAGCTTAGGCAAGTCATTGTGGCACTTTCAGGATTTACAGATAGAATTGTCACTGTGCCAGCGTGGAGGATGAGGGGATGGGGGTCAAACTGGTGACACAGAGCCTCAGAACCCTTTGCACAGGTCTGTGTTAGAACTGTAAACAAAGCAGCAGTGATATGCCGGCAAGAGGGCATGTCAGAAGCTCTCTTCGGGGTTGAAGCTGTGGTGTATTGTGTATAAGGTGAGAGAGGAGGGAATCTAGGGCAATTCTTTATTTCTCTGGGTTATAGACAGAAATAATAAAAATAAACCTGATGAGGGCATGGAACACTGTCTCAGTTTTGAGAAGCGATCAAGTATAAATTTGGGCAGTTGGAGGTTGAGGCAAATGCGAGACATTCAGTTAAAGATATCTCTTGGCCATTGACTCGAAACACTAAGATGCAGAGCAAATGTTGGATCTCAAAGTATAAATTTGTGCATTTAGTTGGTGGCTGTGGCTGATTGCTGGTTTGAGATAGGAAAATAAAATCTGAACTCTTCTTATTTTTGTGCATGCTGTTATCTGTTTATATTTCTTTTGATCAAAGCTTTGATATTTGTGGAGATGGTCATTCTGCTGGGGAGATGGTCATCCTGCCCCTTCATTCAGGTGCCTCAGGGACCTACTTCACCTCTGGGTCTGAGGGAAGCAGGTGACTCAAGTCTAAGATATAGTTATTGTACTTATTGTATATAGTTTTTCTTATATTAGTTATAGCTTTTTTCTTTTTTCTTTTTATTAGAATAAAAGGGGAGAATGTGGTGATATTTTATTTGTACTGAAATGTGACTTTATTTGTATGTTAATAAATAAAGTTACCTGGAGATCAGAGGTCACATAGCGAGCCAAAAGCAGAAGTCAAGCAGTGGTAGCACACCCCTTAATCCGATCACATGGCAGGCAGAGTCTCTGTGTGGTCAAGGACACAGCCAAGCGTGGTGACATGAGCCTTTAATCCCAGTACCAACCATAGAGACCAGGAGGTCTGTATAGACAGGCAGTGACAAGGAAGTCATGTGGCTGGGCTTAGAGCCAATGAGAAGGCAGAACAGAAAGGTAATAAAAACACAAGTCAGACAGGAAGAAACTCTCTCTGGGGAAGCTACTGCTGGTGGTAAGCTAAAGCTAGTCATGGCTATTGCTCTGATCTCTTTGGCTCTTACCTCTGTATTTGGTTTTGTGTTTCTTATTTACTAAGACTGTTTAGAATTTCGTCTACATTAATATACTGGTTATTACCTCCTTTCCCATAGCCATGGTGTTCAGCACGGGCCAATGGGGTGAAATCCCTCGATGTTGTGGATTTTGAGGCCCATTGTCTTGTATGTTGGGGCAGTGGAGAACAGTTTCAGACTGTAGGAGGTGTCAACTCTTTTGCTGTCAGATGAAAAGACCCAGAAATGGAAACGACACAGTGGAAAGAGAGCTGGGGGAAGGGCGGGGAGAAGCAGCCAGAATGACGAGAAGGAACCAGCTGAGCTGCCTGGAAGAGGGTTAGAGCAGAGTCACTTGGAAAGGACACTCTCCGACCTGTTGAGCTGCCTGCATGCAGGCTGTGCAGCGTGCTCTAGGTTCCCAGGTTTTGGGAGCCGTGCCTGCTGGGGTGTGTTCTGGCGATGCAGCTGGCTTTGAGTCATTTCTGCCCGGTAAGTCACCCCAAGGAAACTCATCGTTTCACCAAGTTGGACTGTGGTGGTGTCTGTACTTTGTTCTGTTGTGAGGTCCCTACCTGGCGTGAGTGCGCATGCGTACTGCATCTTCCCCAGGAAAAGCCATCTCTCCATACTGACAAAAGAGTGAGTTAGAATAATTTGCGCACCGACAGAGACCTTCTGGGAGCACTAGGATTCACAGCTTAGCCATTCTCTTCTAGAGACTTCACTCCATCACTGATGTCTTCTCCCGTCCTCTCTGGTGGAGAGCCAGGGATGATTTCTCAAGAGCTGGCTGGCTCCCGAGTCTTCCCCAATCAGCCCATAGAAATAGCAAACACAAAATGAATACAAAAGGAACAACGAAGTCCATTAGTAGGAACATGCTGTGTCCCAGATTCTGCTCCTCCTTTGGGCCAGCTATGGATTAAGCAAAAGGGCATTTCAGAGTGGGTAAGAGGATTACAGCCAGTTTTGGACAATTCATGTGCTAACATGTTGGTAACTGGCAATTTAAAGGGACTTAAGATGCTTGCTATGATACTCCTTAAAGGCAACTTTAATGAATGCTTACAAAGAAAGATTAAAAAGTCAATAACTTTATTTAGCCTGTGGCTGCACTGTTAATTATGTTTTTTCCCCCATAAAGATGAGCTTTGCCTTGGCTATATCTCAGGACAAGTTGAGCTGTACAACATTTAAAACCGCATTAGCCTAAGAATCACACCTCCATGAGATGACTGCTCTAATTAAGACTGTTCTATGTCTTTACTTGATAATTTAATATAAAATAGTAAAATAATCCCCATAGCTTATTAATTGTTGGTGTTTCATTTTTTTTTCTACAAGTTTCCTTTCCTTTTTGTGGCTATCAAAGGGTGTCTATATGTAGTTCTGGCATGCATAAATTTGAAAGAAAATTTACTTCTAGGGTTAAGAAAAATATGGAAAAATTATGACCTAATATGCAATGTGCATGAAATTTGGGAAGCAATTACATTTATGTATTTGTTTATTTATGCATATTTACAATACTTTATATTTTCTTACATTACTTACTCTGGGACTTAAGACTTGGAGAATTATTATTATTATTTTTTTCTCTTTTTATCCTCCTCCTCCTCCTTCTTCTTTTTTTATTTTATAATTTGATTTAATTTTACATATCAGCCATGGATTCCCCTGTCCTCCCTCCTCCCGCCTCCCCCCTTCCCCAGCCCACCCCCCATTCCCATCTCCTCCAGGGCAAGGACTCCCCTGGGGATTCAGCTCAACCTGGTAGATTCAGTCCAGGCAGGTCTAGTCCCCTCCTCTCAGGCTGAGCAAAGTGTCCCTGCATAGGCCCCAGGTTTCAAAGACTTGGAGAATTATTTTTTTATGTCTATGAAGTTTTTGTGTTGAAAGAAAGACTTAAACCTTTGAAGAACTCCTGTATAACCAAAATAATTTCCTAAGTAAAATGAAAAACTAAAAATGTAAACTCTTATATTTAAATAAAAATATATCCATTTTATTTCAGGTGTATGCTTATATGTCTGTGTACCATATGCATGCCTGTCCCTGAGGGGGGTCAGATGAGGACATCAGATCCCCTGGAACTACAGGATGGTTGTGAGCCACCATGGAGGTGCTGTGAACTGCACCTGGGTCCTCTGCAAGAACAACAAGTGTTCTTAACCACCAGCCTACCTCTTCAGGTCAAGCCTTTTTTGTTGTTGTTGTTGTTGTAAAATCATTATACCCATGGCTCCATGGTAAGTTGTGTCTGGCAGTAACTGAAATTTGCATATTTACTATAAATTCAAATGCTTTTGAGGAGATGTGGAACTGTGGTTTTAAAAAACTTACTCTCCTAATGTTTTTGACTGTTTCCAAAAAATAAAAAGCAGAAATCTGTGTCAGTGCATACATTTTTTAAATTTTGAAATCCATTACTAGGTATGTTATGTTACATAACCCTGAGTAGTATTTTATATTATGTGGCACAGAGAATATAGGGAAGTGCAAAGAGCATTGGACTTCGGGCCTCGTTTGCTCTTTCTCTAATTAATTGGCTCTTACAATGGCTCTTGATTTTCTCACCCACAAAATCCACTGGAGTGGCTTGAGGTGTTACATTCCCAGAGCACATTCTCTGGACTAGCAATACCAAAATAGGTTGGGGACATTTTAGAAACAGTTATTCTTTGCTTCCATTCTGGGTCTAATGAATCATAATCTATACTTTAACAAAAATCTCAGAAAATTTATGTGATGATTATGTTTGAGAGAAAGTGGGGTGGCTTGAATAGCAGCACAGAGTCTGAAACTGTGTTTGTCAGGAATGTTATGGTTTTGTATAGAAATATCTACGCACTCTTAAATGATAGTGTAGTTTGAATGTAACTGGCCCCTATAAGCACATAGGGAGTGGCGCTATTAGGAGATGTGGCTTTGTTGGAGTAGGTGTGGCCTTCTTGGAGGAAGTATGTCACTATGGGGGCGGGCTTTGAGGTCTTCTATGCTCAAGATATGTCCAGTGTTTCAGACATACTTCCCGTTGCCTGCAGGACAAGATGTAGGACTCTCAACTCCTCCAGCACCATGTCCGCCTGCATGTTGCCATGTCCTGCCATGACGATAATGGAATAAACCTCTGAAACTGTTAGCCACCCAATTAAATATTTTCCTTTGTAAGAGTTGCCATGGTCATGGTGTCTCTTCACAGAAATAGAAACCCTAACTAAGACAGATAGAAAATGCTTTAAGAGATAGAAATTTGGCATATGACTCAGCTAACCATAGGCAACCAGTTGCTCTCTGTATGATCTTGAGTTAGCTATTTAATTTTATGCTCTCTTATATTAAATTCAGACAATAAAATCCATTTCTTAGGGATGGAGTATTAAATGAATGTTTTGTTTTTTGAAGTAAGGTATCATTCTCATTCATGCTGACCTGGAGCTTACTCTATAGGCAAGCTGGTTTCAAACTCATGAAGAGCCTCCTTCCTCAGTTGCCCAAATGCTGAAATTGCAGGCACAAGCCACCCCGACTGGTTAAAATAAATATCTTGCAATATAATGAACTCAACCATGCTAGTTTTTCACTATGATATTCATTTCCCCACCTATTACCGATTTGTGTCAAGCCACAGAGAGTTTGGGTGGAATGCATGGAATTCCATCAACAACAATAATGTGGTCTCATTTTCAGGCTAAGGTGAGCTAGTCAACCCAGTTAACATCCTATACATTCTCTAAAGCTGTTTGAACCCTTCCCCCTTTCCTTAAGTATAGAATGTTACTCTTCTTGCCGTGTGACAGGCTTCTGACAGGCAAAGTTCATGACCTATAGCTATTTGAGGAGGTTTTCATGTCAAGGACCTGAAAGGATAATTACCTACAGAGAAAGGAAACGATAGAGCACCTGTCCTAACTTGTGTCAACATCCCATCATGTTCAAATTCATACACAGACAAAGGAGGATCACTCCATCATCTCATGGGATGATTAGATGGACCTACTGGAAAGCACAGACTGCGTCTCTCTGTTTTACAGCTCGATGCCTGGCACAATGGCTGCAGATTCTTTCTCAGTGGGTAAGGAAGGGCAGAAATGTTAAAGAGTAGACTAGCTACATGAATGATTAGAAGTGGGGAAGTTTGTTTTTAGGTTTCAAGACATCAAAATGTAGAAAGGGGACTCATAGTAACCAGAGCCAATAAGAGTGTAATATAGTCGGGCGGTGGTGGTGCACACCTTTAATCCTAGCACTTGGGAGGTAGAGGCAAGCAGATGTCTGTGAGTTCAAGGCCAGTCTTAGCTACAGAGTGAGTTCCAGGACAGCCAGGGCTACACAGAGAAACCCTGTCTCAAAACAGAAAAAAAAAAAAGCAGAGTATAATGTATCAAGCAGGATACTGAAAACCAAATATGGAGGGAGAGAAAAATGGAAGTGAAGGCATTGGGCTCAGTCCCAGAAATGACAGGAAGCCAGGTACTGAAATCTGGTCTCCCATAAGTACAAGACCTTTGGCAAGAATCGTGTGGAAGTTTCCGTGGGGTCATGGAGACAAAGAAAGATGGTTCGATAGAAAACAAAGTCCCCATGTCTGGGATGTGCTTTGGGATCTATTTCAATTAGAAGCAGTAAGATGCGGATGGGGAAGTGACTGTCTCGAAGGATGACATTCACTCATAATTCCTTAGAGGTGGGAGGCATGGCGGTGTGAAGAGGATGGCAGAAGAAGACTGTAGGGTGAATCTTCACGGTGTGTACTGTAAGAAGTAGGGAGGACTTCTGTAGGGTGAATCTTCACGGTGTGTACTGTAAGAAGTGGGGAAGGACTAAGTCCCCGCATTTCTGTACACACGAGATACAGATGTGTTTAAGTATGCAATGTGAAAGTTGTCTTCCACAAAAGGAGTGATGCCAGCTGTGCCCAGGGTGACAAGCACTGGTGGCTAGAATAGACTCCAGTCTACAGAGAATGCTAAAAGTATGAAATCAGAAAATTAGCCCGGAGGTGGTGGCGTACGCCTTTAATCCCAGCACTTGGGAGGCAGAGTTTGAGCCCAGCCTGGTCTACAAAGCGAGTTCCAGGAAAGGTGCAAAGCTACACAGAGAAACCCTGTCTCAAAACAGACCCCCCCCCTCAAAAAAAAGAAAATTAAATGATGGATATTGCATCTTGGTCAAAATGAGAAAGGACTCCTTCCTACAGAGCTGTGTGGGTGCTGATGAGCTGTAGGGACCCTCTGTACTAGCAGCACCCCGAGAGAGCAGCTGGATACTTAGGGTTATAGTATCAGTGATTCCTGGCCTCTGCCAAGAACCCTAGGCACTTGGTGAGGTGAAAAGAGCTGGGTAGTTTAGATTGCTGTGGGCTGACATGGCCTTGGTCACCATTATACCCCATGTGACAGGAGCAACTTTTTCAGGATGTTGTCATAACTCTGGAGATAAAGGGTGTCTGTGACCTTGTCAGCCTGGAGGGCTTAGACATTCAGAGTTAAAAATGAAGTCTGTTTTGAAAACACTGGATTTTGTGTGCTGTGGTGGTGCCCATTACCAGCTGGCAGTCGCGGGCTTTTTGGAGCCCACTACCTATCATGGGACACCTCGTGCAGCCTTGAGGCGGGTGGGGGCGACTGGACTTGCCTCTACTGGATGTGCCTTCCTATGGGAGGCCTTGCCTTCTTGTGGGGGGAAGAATGGGGGGGGGTTGGGGGGGGGGAGCCTGGGGGGGTGGGAAGAGGGAAGAGGGGGATCTTTGATTGGTGTGTAAAGTGAATGAAAAAATTTTCTTAATTAAAAAAAAAAAGAGCTGGCAGTCACTTAGGCTGTTGGTGGATAACTGTCTCATTTGTGGAGATGGACGTGTATAATGGGGACACGTATTTGAACAGTATCTACCATCCACTCTGCCGTGAGCTGTGAAAGCAGCTCCAGTGGAGGAGAGTCCCTTCTCCAAGTTGTGCTTCTGGGACGTAGGGCTGCATTTCCCATAACGCTCAGCTCCCTCTTCCAGATACCAAGCATACCATGCTTTAACTCTGGCTGGAAAGGTCGCTCTTAACATGTGTGAAGCTTTGAGACATGGCTTAGGCCAGGTTTTCTCCGACCTCTAGGCTACCAGTGTTTTTGGCGCCCAGCAGTTGGTCTTGAGCATCCAGAAGAGCTCAGCCCCTGCTTCTTCCAACGATGACATCATTCTGTTAGAGAGAAAAGTTAGACATCCTTATTAAGCATACCATGTCAATGATCTATTAACACTAATAACGCGCTTCACTGAGTCAAGCGCTCTCTCACTGGTTTTTGCAAAGAAGGCAGCTGGCTTCTCATGTCTGTCTCTTTCGCCAATCTGTTGTTCTCTCTCTCTCTCTCTCTCTCTCTCTCTCTCTCTCTCTCTCTCTCTCTCTCTCGCTCATTTGCCTATTTGGTGATTGGCAGTTTTATTTCCCTGGTATTTAATTTCTGCAGTCCTTTGTAAATTCTGGATATTATCCCCTTGTCTGAAGTGTAGCTTCTAAAGATCTTTTCTCCGCCCCCTACCCGTTTTATTTTTTAGACAAGATCATAAACTCACATCGATCCCCCTCCCTCTACCTCACGAATGCTTCAGTTGAAGTGGTGAGCCACCAGTCCAGCTTCTGTGATGTCATATTTTCAGGTCTCACACGAATGCTGCATGGTCAGGAGAGGAGTGGTGTTGAGGTGACTGTGCATCTCTCTGGGAGGACCCCAGGAACCCCGCCCCAGGTCCTGGTTGGACAGTGGGAAACTGCTGGTTTTTATTTAACTTTAAAGTTTTCTCTTCTATTTACCTATCTATATTTCAAACTGGTATTTAAAGGTTTAATTAGTGCAGCTCACAATATGTTTAACACTCCAGAATAAGTTTCTCTCTTTCTTTTTTGTCAATGTTTTGCAAGAATTTTCACACATTAAGTTTTCAGCTCAAACTTGGAATAATTGTGATTTTTCAAAGATACTTTGTGAAAATTATAATTAGAGTAGTATTGTTTAAAAAGAAATTTGGAGAAAACTGACATGCTTACAATGGCAGATTTTCCTCTTTTGTTCTTACTCAGTGTCTTAGAAAACGGAAGGAGTGCTTTGGCCCCATATACTCTCTAATGGAGCAGGATTAATGTTCAGTATGAAATAGCTGAAGTCCACATCTGGCTTTAAGTTCTCTGAGGATAAGGAACATTTCTAATCTTAGCGGCTACCTTTGACGTGACGCTAAATGACAAAGGTTGACTTTTCCAGGGTTCAACGTTAAACTACGGAATTTGGCAATGGGTTATTTCTCTATTAACTCCACTAAAGTGTTGTCTTCATGCATACGATGAAACCCCCAGAGGCTTGTTTGAATCTTGCAGAAATTAAAATCACTAAGCCTGATTAGAATACGCTATGTGGGAAAGAGCACCATGTGGAAGATGCAGTGCCGAGCGCTTCCAGATTCTGTTCTGAGGTTTATCCCCAGTTCACCAGAGGTGAGATCACTCTCATCTCTCTGAGGTTCAGCTTCTTCATCTCTAAAACAGGAATACCACAGTATTGTTACTTCATAGGATAGTGAGGGATGCGACGTAGGACCGTGAACTTTGTGCCTTACAAATGCCGGGGTTACACAGGGTTAGGATCCTGGAGTGGTAACACTGGCCTGGTGACTTGGGATTAGCTGGTTGGCTACATAGTGAAAGCTTGGGTGTTTTCTAGCTTTGTTTTCCAGAGCCAGGAGTTGGAGTTGGGGGTCCAAATGGGTGAAATCAAGCTGCCGGGGACATTGCCCATTTTACTGTGTGGATTAGGTTTATATTGTAGGAATTTTACTTGAAAAAAAAAAAAGGAGAAAAATACTGTTTTTAGTCATTTGAACACCTCTGGTGTCGTCCAAATCCATGAAAAGGTTTTTAGGTTTATTTATTTTCTTCTATGCGCCCCAGTGTTTTGCATGCATGTATGTCTGTGTACCATGCGCGTGCCTGGTGCCTGTGGAGATCAGAAGATGGCACTGGTGCACCTGGCACTGAGGTTAGGGATGGTGGTGAGCCGTTATGTGGGTTCTGGGAATTGAACCCAGGTCCTTTGCAAGAGGGACACATGCTCTTACCACTGAGCCATCTCTCTAGCCCTCAACACACCCGGTTATTTTTTGTGTGGTGCTGGGGTTGAACTCAGGTCCTCATGGTTGCACAGCAAGTGTTCTCACCCACTGAGCCGCCCCTCCTGCCTCCAAACTCATCTGTACAGATGAAAGGACTAACAACCGGAGAAATCATTTGCCCCTTCGTTCATCCTGCCAATCGTACTGCCCAGACCAGAATCATGGGTAAACCTTACAGAGCATATATTCACTCTTTCAAAACTTATATACAACATGTAATTATCTTAGGCTCTTGGTTTGACAATGACTTTTTGCTCTTTTCTATCTGTAGCCAGGCAGCGGCCATAAATAAAGTCAACATAGACATACAGTATAGAAGTCCTTTAGTCTGTTAAACATATAAGTCCTTGCCTTAGAACGAACAAGCATTTACACACAAGATTTCAGGAGTCTTTTTGTATGTAGACATTAGGAAATGTATTTATAATTACATATATTTATAACTTATAAATATATTTATATATATTTAGAAAAAAATAAAAAAGACACTTGGCTGAAGCTTATCTTATTTGGGGCAGAAAAGAAAGGTTTGTATAGTTTCTCACTGAAGCATGCTTCACCTCCCAAATGACTTTTGTTTAGTAAAATTCTTTGTTTCGTATCTATTGGTGTCAAGCATATATGATCAAGAATAGATGAATTTTTTGTTTGGTGTTGCCTTTTCCCCTGCAGATGAGTCTCCTAAATAGGCACAAATAAATGGATTATTGTTTCAGCATCCAATACTTCTGAAAGGAAAAGGACTCCCTGGTGGATTCTTTTTCTAACATGTCTTGATTTCAGCACAGTGGACCTTAAGCCAGAATCTCAGTGACTCTGGAGGAAGGAGGAAGACCATGCCATGCTGGCTTCTCCCTGTGAACAGGGGAGGCATATGGATGCTGCCTGGTGTGCCACTTTCCGAGTGACTGCAGCAAGTGCCTAAGCAGCACGTTCAATGCCCGCAGGAGTGGCTTCCACTTGGGAGGACTCCCAGAGGAACAGTCACGTGTATGTACTGCTCACGGCCACCTCATACTGTGCGGCTTTGCCGACATGAAGCCACGTTAAGAGGAATAAGGATCTTTCTGATTTCTTCACTGCAGATGTGTTCCCCTTTCCTGTCTCTTCATCAGAGACCAGGATCCCATATCAAGAAAAATTGAAAGCAGATGACTTAAGTAAAATATTCTGAGTTTCTTAGTTTTGCCGAGTTCTTTAGTTCTGCAAGGCAGTGGATAAGCATCTTGAAATTTCCTGTTAATGTGCTGGGCACGGCTTGAAGTTCATACTCCCGAATAACAGCTATGTGGAAACCTTCTGTAGCAGGGATTCCACCCCAGGGGTCACACGGTAAACTCTGCCGAGAGCAGTGAGACTTCGGATCAGAAGGTGTTGGATATGTGTGCAGACAATATGCTTCCTCATTAATGGGCCTTTGTTACGGAAAATGATCCGTGCTGCATGTTGAGCTCCCTTTAAACCGGCAAAATGTAAGTCTCATTTTACACAGACTCTGTTTTTAATTATAATTTGACAAAAGAAATAACCACATTACCCATTTGATTTGCCAGAACCTTATCTTATACCACCTGTTGAGCCCAAGGCACTTAAATGTTGACATATTGCAGGGAACAAAATTATGGAGCTGGCATACTAACTAGCATGAATGCCAACAAAAGCATAATATAGCCTTTGTACTTGAAATAAAACAAAAATACATTAAGCTACCAACTGCAAAGGTTTAAGAAAGCCACATTTAATTATACACAAACAGATCCTTCTGACAAAGAAATAGAATGAAAAATGGTCTTGGAGTTAAAAGGCTGAAGTTTGCGTGGTCCACACTTGAAACTCTCATGAGCTTAAACAAAAACAGGATTTCACGGTACAGTTGACATATTGGGTATGACAAGGGGATACTGAACTTGTTTTCGTGAACTGATGGGTTCAAGAGAGGAACACTTGCAGTGCGAGGGAATAGCAAAATGCACTGTCAGGACTGGCAGAACCAAACGCTGTAATGAGTTATTAGCCCGTGAGTGTACAGCTCATGGAGTTCAAGCTCATGAGAGTGTATTGCCCTTGAAAGACCACCTGCCCTTGCCTTTGCGTATGAGTTGACTTATAGAAAGTCAGGGCAGGGAGACTGAGGGTAGTCATCCAGAGGTGTGTGTGTGTGTGTGCCCCTTGAGGAGGGCAACTTGGGGGAAGAGCAAGGCAAAGTATTTGGGTGCGTCATGCCCTCTGTCTGTTTGTTGTTGAGCTCTTACACCGGACCAAATCATTGATCTTGGTAAGTATTATTTCATTTGTCTTTTCAACAAATCCTACAATTATGTGTTATTATTCTTATGTTCCAGGTGATGATTGTAACGTGCAGCGGTTAGCTTGCTTTTCTGAAGCTGCTTATGAATGAAGCTGAGTAGAGCCCAACTCAACATGTGTTCCCAATCTTCGTACAGTAACTATCAATGAAGCTATAACAACAATGAATGAAAAAAGAGGCCATGAATTTGAAGGAGAACAAGGAAGGGATATGTGGGAGGTTTTTGATGGAGGAGAGGGAAGGGGGACACGCTGTGATTATTGTAATCTCAAAGAATAAAAGAAATAGTTAAAAATATCTGTGAAGGTCTTCTTGCAAAGATGATTTACAAGCTTGTGGTTTGGTATAATCAGGTTAACCCACATGGACAAAGTGTAGTTTAAGGTATACTTAAAGGTAAACTTTATGGTAAATTATACAAAGACAAGGTATACTAACGAGGTAACTTGTATGTTACATCAAAATGTAAATGAATGAGACGTGATTATTAATGGAATGGCAGCATTCTATTCAGAGATTGCAAAAACAGTTCTATAAGATAGTAAATCATGTTCAAGTTAGTACAGGACAGATGACCTCTTAGGTCCAAAAGACCTGTTGATCATAAGGGCAAAACTACCCCATGTGAAGAGAAAGTAATTGAACTCATATGGCTGTCCCTCATGGATGATGATTTAATTATCTTTAATGCTGATTCTCATCTTGTCAGTCAAATTTCTAATTTCTAATTTAGTCTCTGAGACAAATGGATTGACTAGGAAGGATCACTCTAAATAGATGAGCAAAGTCTGTTCATCTGACATCATTTATTCTCTTAATAATGGCCATTCAGATTTTAGTTTGCATGAATATTCTCTTTACATTAAATTGCTTCAACACACCAGTTGGAGGGGGTTCCCCCATCTGAATGAGACCTGAGGACCAGGACCTAAAGCACATTAATGTCACCGAGGGCATGCCTACTGTGTCTTTGTGCTCTGCTTTTTCTGTTTGGCTTCTTGAGGAGGAACAAGGGCTTCGAGCTTCTTAGCTCGGTCCCCTCATTTGTATCCATGGAGAAAACAAGGCGGAGTATTACACATCTCGTTCAGTAGGAATAATGATGAGTGTTGACTGCGCCTTTCCTGTTCACTCATTCATTTATTTACCTTAGTTTTACATAATCGGCACATACAGCTCAGTTGTCATTTGCTCTCTAATCAACAGCCATGATTTTTAGACAAAAGCATTTTAGACCTTTCCAATCTGCTAAATGTCAAAGTGTAATGTTTTATCAGTGGCAGTCAGTGGAACCCTAAAGTATAGCATCCAAAGTGCAATTGGGTTGTACAGGATGTTTACACACCATCATGATAAGTGATTTTGAAAAATATGTCACTTACTAAAATATGTCGTAAGCTTTCGCAACTTTTGCAAATAACAAAACTGATTGTCAAACTGTTTATATAATGTTTCTCTGGTCTGGTGGACCTCTGAATACTTCAGTGGTCAGTTGTCACTGATTTGAAATTGTTAATAATTTCGGAATTAGTATGTTACAATTATTCTCACACAACTAATAATTAGTAAAACCACAGACTATCTTCAAAATTTATATATTTCTCCTGAAATACATGCCCCTTTTGTGTTAAAAAAAAACACAATTTATAAGGATGGATTTAAAAGTACTGAATAACATTGAAAAATGTGTATGATTTAAGTGAAATATGTTTAAAATAATAGTGCCCATCTTTAAGCTGAAGGAAGGAATTTCTAGAATTGGAAGGTTGTTTATAAGTGTCTGTATTCTCATATGCATGACTAGAAATATACAGCAGGAGTGGGCTTCTATTTTCTGAGCACCGACAGCTATATTAAGCTAGTTTTGCTGTTGAGAGCTGGCAAACACTTTACCTGGCATCCTAAAACAAAAAGCATTTGGTTAGCAGCAGATTGCTTGTTAGGAGACAGGCACTTTGCATGTGTTTTAACACATGAGACTTCACCCCGGAGGTAATGCTCCCTGCCCTTATGGAGCATACATCTAATGAGGGACAGAAGCCATACATAATCCACATGTGGGCTCTAAGATGGTCTGTTCTAGGTGAACTAGATCTGGAACGCAGGGAAGAACTGGATGCAGTTTTCAGTAGAGTAGCTTTGGGAAACGCCAACAAATAGATGACGTTGAACAAAGACTTGACCTTGTTGACTTCCAGGAAGAGAAAGGCCTTTTCTTTGTACCCACTTGGTACCTTTCAGTATAAAGGTCCAGCGGGGGGGGGGGGGGGGGGGGGGGGG
>CABHPP010142458.1:0-29801 GCA_902168425.1 Peromyscus attwateri | reverse complement strand
GGGGTCAGAGGAAGCGGGCATTAGGAAGCAGGAAGCAGGAAGCAGGCAGGTGGTGGTGAACATGCTCAGTGGTCTATTGCAGTAATGGAGGAGACAGGCTGTGGTGATCTGGGTAAGGGAGTGGTTCAAGAAGGCAAAGAGTGCAACGTGCTTTGGATGTATTTTCAAGACAAACCCCACGGTGTTTTCTGAGAATTGGATTGTAGAATATGAAACAGATGAGTCAAGGATAATGTTCAGATTTTTTTACTGCAAGCAGCTGAAGAAGAGGAGGTTGCTGTCAGAGCAACGGGAGAAATTGCAGGTGGAGAAGCCTGCTGGTTGAGGAGATGTTTGGTGAATAAACAAGTGAAGATTTCTGGCAGGCAACTGGATGTCGAAGTCCAGTGTTCGAGTCAGTGTCAGGACCGGAGACGTGATTTGGGAACTTCATGGCATATGCGTGATATTTAAAGACATGGCTGTGTCAGATGATTACGGAGAAAAGGAGATAACATGGGAGTCTCTGTAGCAGTCCAACACGACAGGGGAGAAGGAATGAGCAATGACAACTGAGAAGGACCAAGCAGTCCAAAACCACAAGGCCCTCGACACCACGTGTAGGAAGGAAGGACAGGCCTGGAGAGTTGGCTCAATGGTCAAGAGCATGCGTTGTTTTTGCAGAGGACCTGGGTTCAATTCCCAGCACCAACATGGGAACTCACAACTGACTGTAACTCTAGGTGACTTCTCCAAGGTACCAGGCATGTGTGTGGTACACAGACATACATGTGAGCAAAACACTCATATTTGTGGTGGTAGTTTGAATAGGAACGGCCCCCATAGGCTCATATATTTGAATGCTTGGTCATTAGGGAATGGCGCTACTTGAAAGGGATTAGAAGGTGTTACCTTGTTGGAGAAGATATGGCCTTGTTGGAGGAAGTGTGTCATTGAGGGTAGGCTTTGGGGTTTCAAATGCTCAAGCCAGGCCTGGTGTCTCTCTCTTCCTGCTGCCTGCAGATCCAAATGTAGAACTCTCACGCCAGCACCAGGTCTGCCTGCATGGCTCCGTGCTTCCTGCCTTCATGACAATGGACGAAACCTCTGAAAGTCAGCCAGCCCCAATTAAATGCCCTAGTTGCTGTGGTCATGGTGTCTCTTCACAGCAATAGAACACTAACTAAGCCATACATAAAATAAATAAACATAAATAATAAAAATAAAAAAGAAAGAAGGGTCAGGCAGCTGTGTCCAGTTCTGCTGTTATATGCAGTAAATGAGGCTGAGAGCTGCCCAGTGGATGCTGAAATGTAGAGGTGCTGGGTTACTTTAAACAAGGTGGTGGTTTTAGAGCTGAAAGGAGTGGGTACAAAAAAATCCAGTTATCAGCAAATTTATAAAA
Source organism: Peromyscus attwateri (assembly GCA_902168425.1). Lineage (NCBI taxonomy): Eukaryota > Metazoa > Chordata > Mammalia > Rodentia > Cricetidae > Peromyscus > Peromyscus attwateri. The sequence continues at coordinate 28,417 of CABHPP010142458.1, read as the reverse complement.
AGTTTACATGTACTTGATAAATGAACTTTTACTTTATTGCAGGGCACAAAAAAATCAGTGAACCTGATCGAACAAGTTAACGGATAGCAGTATTTGCCTCATTAAAGTTTAATTTATAATAGTTAAATAAAACAAACAAAAAACTTATCTTAGCATTTGTGGATTCCTGGAGGAATGCTAGGGTTCCAGAGGACACAATTTAAAAACCACTCATGCTGTGGCAAGAGCCGAAAATGTCACACCCTAAGACCTGCCTTGGGAGCCAGATTCTCACACAGTTACAGGTTCTCACTCCATCTATGCAGTTTGCCAGGCAGGATAACCTCACCGAGACTTCCTTTTCTCAGTTGTTAGAAGTGGATCATGACCTTTCCCACAGTGATTTTTACCAACACTAAATCTTTTCCTATATCTCAAAGTACCCAGTATCTAAAACATTATTGCCACATGGAGGAGGCACATAGTAAGTGCTGTATATGGATCTTCGCTGGATATATTCAAAGAAATCAAAAGGATTTCCAAATCTTCAGAAAAATACAGGGGGAAGAAATAAAAACAAAAGAATGAAGAGTGATTATTGCTTGATGTGAGAAAAAGTGATTTTGTTTACAGAGATTTTCCTAGCAGGACACATGGAATAAAATGCCTTACTTTGAAATGGGACAGAAATGTTTGTAGTACCAGATTGAATGCTCTGAAACATTGAATGATGTACACCTAATTTTACAAACCAGCCATCCCTCTTTTATTTTTTTTTATTTTTAATCCAATGTTTTCTTCAGCTTTCCTGGAAAGCACTAGACAGTGACCAACAGAATGCACAACTGTTGAAAAGGCCCAGTGCCTCCATGCAGCTTTCTAATAAAGAGACTGTGTTCTAGAGTTGAAGGGCTAGCGGTGCTCTCTGTGGGCACAGTGGCTCGGGTCAGCTCATTAGTACCAAGCTGGAACTGAATGCTGCAGAGCTCTCTCATCATAGATGCAGAAAAAAATCACTTCTTGTCTGCAGATCCAAATGAACCCATACCAATGCCCCCCGCCCCCCAACGAACTTTTCTTGACATCCAAGAAAGAGCCAGAAGTGTCCATGGTTTAGTGACTTTCAATTACTCAAGTATCTGGGCCAAAAGTCAGTGATACAAAAGATTACATATTAGTGTTTCCCAAACTTGGCTGCTCACCAGCATCATCAAGGAAGCTTGTTTGTGGAACACATTCCCAGGGCTTACCCCAGAAATGCTGATTCAAGTACGGCCACTGGCTCTGCTCTTACCAGAATGTAAAGCCCACTGTAAACAAGCTCTCTACGAGACTAATATACACAAAACGATGCTTTCCTTCAGCTGGGACAACCACATTCCTGTTATGGTTCAAGGCATGGAGCTAGACAGCCATCTAATTCACAGGACTCCTCGCTCCAGTCCTTGCCCTGTCCTGGCACCAACTGTGCGGTGGATTAAGAATCACCCTTTTGTTTGAACTCTTCATCTGCTCTCCCTTGTGCCCCCCCCCCCCACTCCCAGAATTCCCGTTGGCTTTTCTCTTAGGTTTCCTGTAAATGTTTCTTGACTTTTGGGGGAAAGTGGGCCATTGAAGGATCCTGCTAAAAGGGTAATTTTGAGTGTAGAGCAACTATAAGCAAATTCAGAGGAGCCTTGAGTAGAACTTGAACTTATTCACATAGTTTCTGTGTTTTTTTTTTTATGTCAAAGGACCCCGAGTCCAACTAGTCAGTATCTCTTTGCACTTCCTACCCTTTACACACATCCTGCCATAGGAGCGGGGAGGGGCATGGCAGTCAGTCAAGTGATCTCACCTTATTGTATTGAACATTCTTTCTGAAATTACCTTCAGTTTCAAAATTTGTACTTATGCTAAAAAGTTGGGAGTCTTCAAACATAAAAGATTGAAGAATAATTCAATAAACGTTGTGTATCCACCATGCAAAATTAGCAGAATTCAACATCTTGTTACAATTTAATCCTTACATATTGCCGGCAAGAGTCTAAATGAATTCAGCCACTTTAGTAGGTTGTTTGACAATACCCACTAGAGCTAATCCTATGCACATATTGCAACTCAGAAATTTCACTCCTGGGTTTGTACCCAACCTAAGTGCACACATATGTGTATTTAGCAGACACAAACGTCTTCCTGTGATATTTATAATAGTCCCAACCTGAAGCCTCTCAAATGTCTATCAAAAGAGAAACTAAAATAAATTGAGAGAATAGTCATAAGATGGAGTGCTTAACAGCAATGAAGAGAATAAACTGTTTCCCCTTGCAAGATGAATGAGACTGACAGACAGACTATGATGTCAAGTGAAAAAGACCCAAGAGGGTACACATTGTGTTATGCTATTTATATAAGTAATATACGAAACTAATAGACGATGATAGAAGTTAAATTTTTTTCCCTTCTGGGATCTTGGGAGATTTTTTTAAAAATTCTTTCTTTTATTTTTTTGAGATTATAATGTAATTTCATAATTCTCCCCTTTCCTTTTCTCCTTCCAAACCCTCTCATAAACTCCTCCTGGCTCTCTTTCAAATGAATGGTCTCTTTTTCTCATTAATTGTTATTACATGCATATATATATATACATATACATATATATTCTTAAATATAACCTGCTCGGTCTGTATAATGCTGTGTGTATGTATTTCAGGGCTCACTATTTGGTATTGGATAACCAATTGTTGCATTCTTCACTGGGGGAAACTATTTCCCCCGCTCTTAGCACTCCTCAGTTGCATGTAGTTCTTTGTGTGGGTGTGTTACCTTGTGGTCTCTCCCTGTCCACTTTGGCTTGTCTATTGGTGTTGTCCTTGTCCAGCTCATGTTTAGGCAGTCATGTTGGTAAGATTTTATGGGTGTAGCTTCTGAAATTATCAGGAGACAATCTCAGAGCAAGCTGGGATGTTGGGACTATCTTGAGTTGGGTGGTGATTACATGAGTGTATTCACTGTGTGAAGATATTGAGCTGTGCCTAACTCTTACATACGTTGTGTTATACTTCAGTTTGAAAGTTCACGCAGAAGACAGGTAGTAAAAGATGGATATTTTTTGGCTTCTGAGATGGACATAAAAATTTTAAAGAGGGCAAACAAGAGTTATTTCATTAGCTGCATTCTAACCACATTTTAAAAAACAATCACACGGAGAAACTTCCAGTAAGTCCTAAAAGGAAAAGAACAAGAATAATGTTAACTTAAAATTTCTCAACACAATTTCAAGTCAGAACAGAAAGGGATAATACTTTTAAAGAAAAAAATGCCTCCCATTGGTCCTACAATTTTGTATTTAGCCAAATTCACATGGAATGTTGAAGACATAGGAAAAACTACTCTCAAGCATGTCAAAGCTCAGCTTACTTTGGCATACCAAACAATTGGCAACCTCTTCCTTTAGAAGAAGCCTCCAGAACAATATTGTAACATTTTCTACGGCATAGAATTAGAAGCTAGTGAAGTAAATATGTTTGGATAAGTTTATTTTACGTTAAGAAATTCACTTCCTTTTAAGACTTTCAAGTCACACAGTTCAAGCCCCTCCAGTGGCTGAGATTCTAGAGTTCCATCTTCCTGCTCATGCTTGTGTTAGGCAAGCCATTCTGAAGCTGGAAGAAGGATAGGCAGGACCTGGGGCATGGTTCTTAAGTCTAGGCAAGATTCTTGGCTGTGGATCCTTGCATATGGAACTCATGAAAACAAGTAGGGTTAAAAGCCTGTTAAATATCTCAGGAAATTGTATTTTCAAAGCAACACAAGCTTGTCCAGCAAATGCTATGCTTGTTTTCCACCTAATTCCCCAAGAAACCCTTTGACCAGAGTCCTGGCCAGGCAGTGAGTTGGCTAAAAATCCACACTGCTCTAGTGAGAACATTGCTGCAATTCCTACATGGGATGTAGACCATGAGCAGAGCACAGCAGGTAAAAGAGAACCCCAGAGAACAAATGCATGTGCTGTAATAGATGCTGGATGAAGCAGTCTTTCCAACCCTAGAGAACACATATATGGGCTGTAATAGATACTAGATGAAGCACTCCTTCCAGGGGACCAGTACTGCATGCTGTCAAACGGCTTCACCATGGGCTTTGTGGCCAGGTCAGAGAGTACAGGAATTAACATTTGAGAACAGCTCCGGATCAGTGATTTCTCTGTTGGCACCAGCTTCTTTCTAAATGGACACTTCTGTTCTGATGGCCTTGTTTTCGTTCTGATGTTATAAATTGGATCTAGGAAAAGAAATGGGGCGGGACTACTTGTGTCCTGGTGCATGGTTATGGGATCACAAGGCACTTACTTTTTGGATCTGTTGGAAAGGATCATCTAGAAATCCAGGACCAAGGGCTGGATTTCCAATGGCAGGAGTTAGGAGTTTCTGGAACAGTCTCCCCTCTGGGGGAGTCTTGGGATGCAACAAGCTCCCAACAGCGTTTCTTTGCTTTCTTTACCAAAAGAGATTTGAGTAGAATGCTGATACTCAGTGTCTTATGCTAGGTGTGGACATGCAGCTAAATTTTGGCCAGTAGAGTGTTATTGAAAGGAAGAGTCACTGCTTTGAGGTTAAACAAAACAAAACAAAACAAAAACCAAACTAACAAGAAACCAAATAAAATTGGAGATTGAAAATTGGGCCTCAGAGGAGAGCAAATTATAATAGACATAGGCAAAGGCAGGAGATTCAAAGAACTTCAATTCAAAAACATCTATAGATAGTGCCAGCAGTTGGGAGCCAGAGGCAGGGAAGACAGCTTGGGTTATATAGTGAGACGCTGTCTCGAACAAATGAACAAATCATAAAAATACACCAAGTGTACAGTGCACACACAAAAAAGTTAGACTAACAATCTAGTGTCCGATAGAATGAAAGTCAGAGAGGGAGAGCGAGTGCAAGAGCCCCTGCAGCAAGAAGTACAACCATGATGAGCTGTGCTCGCATAGCAACAGAGCCTCCAAACATGAAAAGCAACAAGTAAACAACAACAACAACAACAACTTATCAGTTGAATAGATGGGGATATTAACCACTCTTGAAATAAACCAAGAAAGAAAATGAGTATTGTATATGCAAAAAGTTAAATACAACACCCAGAGCTAGCAAACACACAGAATAAACTTATATGCAATATTACATTATTTATTATATAATATGGACAAATAAATCTCTCTGTATACCTGCCTGTCAAGGGCTTGTTTTTTGAACTGCTTATAGTGAGATATTTTTACATTTTGCTTTTCAATGATTATATTGCATTGTGTTCTTATATTAGGTCTTTTAAAATATACCAAGTTCAATTGACTTTCACATATTATTTTTATTTTAGTTCTTTCCTGATTTTGTACTAATAATTCTTCCTTTTCATGTTCTAATTCCAATTTCATATCACACACACACACATGCATACACACATGTACATATGAGAGAAAGCATGTAATGGTTCTTCTTTCCAGGTCTTTCTTATTTTGCTTAACACAATGACCCCCATCCAGTTTATGAAGATGTCATGATTTCATATTTCTTTACATCTAAATAAAATTCTATTGTATAAATTGGAGTCCTTTGTAGAACGTCTGTGGATGCCTATATCTTGAAGTGTTTTCCTCCTGCAATTTCCAAGTTTCAGGTTTTACATTAAGATATTTGATCCATATTGATTTTTTTTGCAGCGTGAAAGATATTGATCTAGTTTTCTTCTTCTAAGTGTGGAAATCCAGTTTTCCCAGCACCATTTGTTAAAGAGGCTGTCTTTACTGCACACTTTTGACATATTTATCTGACAGAATTGGGTGGCTATACCTGTGTGGGTTTACTTCTAGGTCTTCTATTATTTTGGTCCACATGCCTTTTTTTTTTTTTGCCATTACTATGCTATTTTTAGTATGGAGACTTTGTAATTTAAGATCAGGTATTGTGGTATCTCTGAGATTATTCTTTCTGCTCAGAGTTTCTGTGGGTATTTGGCCCTTTTTGTGGATTCCATATGAATTTTAAGATTCTTGGGGAAGGCTAATGAGATTGTTTAATGAGCAGAGGTTCTTATGGCCAAGCCTGACGAGCTGAGTTTGGTTCCCAGGACTCACATAATGGGATGAGAGAACTGACTCTCTCCAGTTGGTCCTCTGGCATCTTCATATACACTGTAGTGAGTGTGCCCACACACATATAAATTAATAAATGTAGTAATACTTGTTAGTAACGATTTTTATCAGTTCTCTGAGAGTTTCATACAACATGCTTTAATCATATTCATCTCCCCTCCCCTAACTCTTCCTGGGTCCCTTCCCTCTTCCTTATACACCCAACTTCATCTCCCTTTTTAAGAAAAAATTCTTAATTTGTGCTGCCAAAATATTCTTGGATGTGTGGTCTTCCACTAGACAGTGGGCCACTCTCCAGGGACTACACTCTTAGAGTGAACTATCTCCCCTTATCTACCCACCCACCCCCATCAGCTAACAGCTGCCAGTGGCTCCACAGCTAGGGGTGGAATTGTATGCCCACTTCCTGTCTCCAGGTTGGCACTTGGTCTGCCTTGAGCTTGCACAGCTTTTGTCTATGCGACCAGTCACTGTGAGTTCCTATGTGCAGCTGCCTTGCTGCGTTCAGAAGACAATGCTTCCTTGTAGTCATCCACTACCTTTTTTTTTTTTTTGGTATGAATGTATGTATGTATGTATGTATGTATGTATGTATGTATGCATGCATTTTTTTACACCCTGACCACTGTTTTCCCTCCCTCCTTTCCTCCCAGTCCCTCCCCCTTGACCATCCCCCTTCCCTCCACATCTACTCCTCCTTCTTTGTCTCTTCAGAAAAGGGCAGGATATCAAGCAGCCATGGCATATCAAGGTGCAGTAAGACTAAGCACCCCTCTCCTATTAAGGCTGGACAAGACAACCTGGTAGGAGGAAAAGGTCCCCAAAGGAGCAACAGAGTCAGAGACAGCCCCTGCTCCCACTGTTAGGAGTCCCCAAGAAGACCAAGCTACACAATTGTCCCCTATATGCAGAGGGCCTATGTTAGTCCCTTGCAGGCTCCCTGGTTGTCTGTTCAGTCTCCATGTGCCCTTTTTAGCCCAGGTTAGTTGATTCTGTGTGTTTTCTTGTGGTGTCCTTGGTCCTTCTTGCTTCTATAATCCTTCTTTACCCTTTTCATGGGATTCCCCAAGCTTGGCCTAATGTTTGGCTGTGGGTCTCTGCATCTGTTTCCATTAGTTGCTGGGTAAAGCCTCTCTGATAACAATTGGGCTAGGCACCAATCTATGAATGAGTATAGTATAATATCATTAGGAATCATTTCTACAGACTGGGAAAAGATCTTCATTAACCCCACATCTAACAGAGGGCTGATCTCCAAAATATATAAAGAATTCAAGAAACTAGACATCAATAAGCCAAATAATCCAATTTAAAAATGGGGTTCAGATCTAAACAGAATTCTCAACAAAGGAATCTCAAATGGCTGAGACTCAAAGAAATGTTCAACATCCTTTGTCATCAGGGAAATGCAAATAAAAAGGATTCTTTAAGTTCATCTTAGACTCATTAGAATGGCTAAGATCAAAAACACAAGTGACAGCTCATACTGGTGAGGATGTGGAGTAAGTGGAAGACTCCTCCACTGCTGGTGGTAGTGCAAACTTGTATAGCCCCTTTGGAAAACAATATGATGGTTTCTCAGAAAATTGGGAATCAATCTACCTCAAGCCCCAACTATACAACTCTTGGGCATATACCCAAAGGACGCTCCACCACAACACAAGGACACTTGCTCAACTATGTTTGTAGCAGCTTTATTTGTAATAGCCAGAACCTGAAAACAAGCTAGATATTCCTCAACTGAAGAATGAATAAAGAAAATGTGGTACATTTACACAATGGAATATTACTCAGCTGTTAAAAACAGCATGAAATTTGAAGGCAAATGGATGGAACTAGAAAAGATCATGCTTAGTGAGGTAACACAGACCCAGAAAGACAAACATGGTACGTACTCACTTATAAGTGGATTTTAGCTATAAAGTAAATGACAACCAGGCTACAATGTACAGACTCAGAGAAGCTAAGTAGTAAGGAGGGCTCAAAGGGGATGCATGAATTCTCACTGTGAAGGGGAAACAGAATAGACTTTGTTGGTGGATGTGGCAGGGAGAAAGGAGGGGTCTGGATGGGGGGGTGGGGATGTCATCCATTGTCTTTGGCTCTTACATTTTTCTGTCCCCTCTTCCATAAGGATCCATGAGTCTTGGGAGGGGGTGCAGTCTATCTGTTTCCTTTAGGTCTGAGCATTCCAAACTTTCTTGTTCTCTGCATCTTGGCTAGTTGTAGATCACCATGTTAATCACCATCTACTGCAAATAGATGCTTCTTAGATGAGGACTATGAGAGATACATTGGCTTGTGAATATAATGATAAGTCACCAAGAGTTGGTTTACTACCCTGTCCATTTAACATCATGACAGTAGTAGGTTCTTTCCTAGCCATAGGCTCTTACACTGATAATAGTACCAAATATGGCTTTCATCTTCTGGATTGTGACTTAAATCCAACCCAAAGTGTTTGTTTACTTTCATGGTGTCATGCCACTATTTCTCCAGTGGGTGTATCTTGCCAGGCCAGTCGTTGTAATAGCTAGAAATGATTGATGATTACTTTTCACCTCTGGTAACTTGCATAGTATTTTCAGCTCGATGAAAGCTAGCCAGGGATGAAACTTCCAGGTCCATAACAACTTGATATCTTTATGTTCTATGACTGAAGCATGTGGTATCTTAGCAATAGGGTCTTACCCTCAAGTTCTGAAGGATAACCATGAGAAACTGCAGTAGCCTATACTGTTTGGGGGTTGTCTTAGGGTCTTATTGCTGTGAAGAGACACTATGGCCATGGCACTTCTTAGAAAGAAAACGTTTAATTAGTGTGGCTTGCTTACAGTTTCAGAGGTTCAGTCCATTATCATCATGATGGGGAGCAAGGTGGGGTGTAGGCAGACATGGTGCTGCAGCTGCAAGTGCTACATCTTGCAGGCAAGAGGAAGTCAAATGAAAGTCACACTGAGGGAAGTTTAAGCAAAAGAGACCTCAAAACCTGCTCCCACAGTGACACACTTCCTCCAACAAGGCCACATCTTCTAATAGTGCCACTCACCTTGGGGGCCATTTTCTTTCAAACCACCACAGGGGTCTATGGGACCTCTCAGGCCAACAACTGCAAAAGAAGTAACCCCTCCCTGGCACTGGACTTTTTATTTGTTAGCCTCTGGTGTTAAGTAGGGGCATTATTACTCTGTTAGGGTAACTCCATTTTAACTATTTATATTAGGTTAAATTTATTATTAATTTTCAAAACACATTCAATATTATTCATTTACTATTTATTATAGCACTACATTTATATTATATATTAATTTTATATATGAATAAGTATTATAACTATATTATAAATTAATTTGTTAATATTATTTACATATTTTTAATTGTATATAATGTTTTAGGAAGCTTCTACAATCATAGGTTTCTATATGTCTTTTTCAAAAGTTTTTTAGTTGCCGGGCAGTGGTGGCACACGCCTTTAATCCCAGCACTCGGGAGGCAGAGGCAGGTGGATCTCTGTGAGTTCGAGGCCAGCCTGCACTACATAGCGAGTTCCAGGAAAGGCTCAAAGCTACATAGAGAAACCCTGTCTCGAAAACCCCCCCCCAAAAAAAAAAAGTTTTTCAGTCTTACTCATTTTTTAAAAGTTTCTTTTCTAATTCTGTGAAGAATGTCATGGGAGTTTTATGGGAGGTTGCATTGAATATGTAAATGGCGTTCAGTAATATGCTCGTTTTCACAGTATTGATTCTGCTAATCTGCATGGAGGGCTTTCTGTTTCTAGCGCCCCCTTCAGGTTCTTTCTCCAGTGTCTTAACATTTTTCTCTGTGGATGTCTTTTATCTCCTTGGTTTTGTTTTGTCGCTGGCTCTACAGGTGGAGAGGAACCATCGAGCCTCAGTAATTCAGACAACTTGGCCATTCCCTCCCTTTTGAATGCGTTTCTGAGCCCTCCCACCCGCCAGATGTAACCCAATCTCTGGTGTTCTCGGGATTGCCTTCTCTACACAAGGCTTTCTGTCTCTGTGTCTGAGGCGAAGGAGGAAGTCCAGCAGGCTTGTCCACACGTGTATTTACCCAACCCACTGGAAATTCTCCTCTCATCCAAGTCTTGGCTGTTCTGCAATTTTTTTTCCCCTGCCAGTGCCCCACAGTTCTTGACTCAGAATAGTTGCATCCATCCATATGATTATGCCAGGATCAATACACTTTTTGTATTCTCATGTTGTTGCTGTGGGGAGGTAACTTCAAAATATCCCCAGGCTATTCCCTCCAGAGTCCTCGTGGAGAGTCTCAGCCTCAGACTTTTGTGTTGTACTATGCTGTGTCTCTACTAAAGGTAGACTGGGCTCCCCGCTGTGTCTGTGCTGTCCACTCATTCTCTGTACAGCTTATCTTTCCCAAGGAGCCAGTGCCCAAGAGGGGAAAGCACCTCCCTGGTGAGGATCACACACAGGCATCATGGTTGATCTGGGTGCCAGCTGGCAAGCATCCTGGCTGTAGTTATAACGGACGGTTTGGAGAAGTCACCTTGCCTTATCTAGTACTTTCCGCCATTTTGCTTTTCCTTACAATTTTCAACTGTCCTACCTCCCTTTGTGTGTTTTTGAAGTTTTTCCCCCTTTACTGTCTTGGGAATGGAGTTTATTCTTTTTTATCTCAACTTGCATCTTTTGCCGGTTCACACAGGGGCAGCTTCTAATGGTTGTCTTGTCTAGAACGACCCGTTTTGAAGCATCCTGAGCCAAAGTGTCTCCAACCACCATCTCTGATGTCTTCTCTTAAACCCTCTACCATGAGCTCATCTGGGACATACATACAGAAGATTTTCTTTATAATCTTTGGCTTCCATACCCTACTGTAGATTTTCTTCCTCTAAACATCTCTGCTGCAGTCTAGGTAATTTCTCTAATGTTGTCTCTTAAATTACAGATTTTCTTTTATATCTAATTGGCTCTTCTGTTTGTAGAATTTTCATTTTTGTTGATTCCATTTTCTTTTCCAGAATTGCCTGTGAATATTTTCTATGGTGCTAATTCTTTTCTGCTCTGCTTGCCTTTCCATTTCCCCTTTAACTATTTAATCATGGCTATGGTCTGCACTGTCCCTGCCCATCACCCCATTTACACGTTGAAGCCTTAACTTCTACTTTCTCAGTCTGTGACTGTATTTGGAGACAAGGTCTTTGAAGATACAATTTAATTGACATCATTAACTAATTTCTGATGAAATGAAATTTGAGACAAAGATGGCGTCAGGGCCAAGCGAGACACTGAGGCAATGAAATAGTTCCTGGAGAAAGAAGATAGAATCACAATGAATCCAACACTGTCCTAGTGAAAACGGTCTCAGCTCAGTACATGCTCACATGCAGGGACAGACCACGTGAAGACAAGAGAAAGCAGATACTCCCTAAATCAAAGAGAGGGGCTGCAGAGGAAGCCAGTCCTGTCGGCACTGTGGCCAACTTCTGGGGCTTGAGACACTGTTCCTACTGTGTGTGCCTCTGTCTGGGACACATGGTTACGGCAGCACTAGTGAGCAAGGCCATTATTTAAGGTTCTCTCTCTCTCCCCTTAACTTTTTGCTTTTATAGGTAAATTTATTCATGATGAATGATTTCTTTTTGTCTTAGTTTGTGATTTGCCACTGTGCTTGTATTGTAAGCTAATCTGTATCAGAGTTTCCTTTTCCCCCTGTGGAGAATTCTATGTGGCCTGCATAGGCAGTTGTCCTATCCTTCTCTAATGAACATGAGCTGCTTCTTGCCAGATACCCCAAGGGCATCAACAGGTGTGTGTGTGTGTGTGTGTGTGTGTGTGTGTGTGTGTGTGTGTGTAGAGGTTAGAGGTTGATTTCTGATATCATGCTCTGTTGTCTTTCACCTTAATTTTGAATATGGGCCTCTCACTCAACCTGGAGCTCTCCGTCTAGGCTAGTCTGGCTGAGTCCTGGGATATGCCTGTCCCCACTCCCTCCTCCTCAGTTCCGGGTTTCCAGGGCAATCCTCTACGGCCAGCTCCTAGGTGGGAGCTGAGGATCTAAACTCAGGTCCCCATGCCTATGCATCAAGCCCTTTAGCCCATTAGCCATCTATCTCCTCAGCCCCCTGGCAAGGGATATTTTCAAATGTCAATTTTTCTATTTTGAAATTTTACAACTTTGTAGGTGTCTGAATTTGGATCTTCAAATGACATCACGTGTAAGATGGCACTAGCTGTGAGTGACCGTAGTAATTTCAAAGAATTCCTCCCCTTCCTCGAACGCCCAGCAGAAACCAACTTCCTTGTGTCCATGTGTCAGTGATAACTTATTTGCATCCTTCACTCCCTGAGCATGCAGCTTCTTCGTTTTACACTGAGGGTTCTAACTCTGCTTCCACTGGTCCTGAGGAAACTCATCTCTGAGGTTAGAACCTGCTCACCCCGAGCAATGCCTTGGACCGGTGCAGAAGGAATCTAATTGCTTGCTCTTCACGCCACGCTGTCTCCGGCTCAGGACACTGTGTGCTTTCTTTACATTTTTTTATTTAGCTCTCAAATGTGCATCGGGATAGATAAATATTTGAATAATTTATGAACACAGCAGGAGAATTTCCCATTTTATCCTCTCCCCTTTTGCTGGAACCTGAAGTTTTTGCTCTGGCAGCCCCAGTGCTACAGGGCATTCAGTCATAAAAAGTCCTTAAGGGCAACGATGTTTGGGGCATGTGGAACAACTAAGGATCATTTCAATTACCATAAATTCAATATTTATTTTAGACAACATAACTTTTATAATCCTTGTTCACTGCCGTACCAAAAAGTATGGGACATGTCACTTCAGATCCCTTAAATTATTTCAAAGTTTTTCTCTCTTTCCTCCAGAGTCCATATGACCCTAAGAGGAATTTTGTCCATATTTGTCTTTGAGTGAATTAAACAAAAGCTACTGAAACCCATATTGACCATTTGTTAGTCTTGTAGATATTATGAAATTTCCAGAATTATTTTTAAATGGATTCTTCAGTAATTGTCAAAATTATTTTTCCATTTATTTAATTTAAATCTATTTTTTTCTTTCATGGATCATATTTCCAAATGTTCTAGCCGTGGCACAGTTTATTTCCCTCCATTAATTATTTTTGTAGCATCATTAAAGTTAGCACCATCTCAGAATGCAATCTGTAAATGTTTACTCCTCTTTCCAAATAATTAAGATGGCATATAAAACCAGTCTTATCCCTGGCTTCTTTGTCAACCATTGAACGTTTCTCACCAGGATGCTGACATTTTTCATTACTTACTATTTCAATCTCAGTGACATACTTAATGTAATCAACTTAGAAACATATTTTGGAATGCTTTATAACCCAGGGTCTAAGATGTCCTTCAAAACCACAGAACGCTATGTCTACTGGGTATTTTCTTAAAGCCCATGAGTGTCTGAGAAGTTTGGGACAGATTTTAAATGTTTTTTGTCCTTTCTAATTTCTTAAACTTTTCTTTGTTGAGTGATTTGCCGTATTTTTCACAGAATGAATTATTTGTTATTATTATTATTGTGTAGAGTCTGAAAAGAGATGAGGACAGAAAAATTACACCTCTGCAGATTAGTGTGACTTCATAAAAGCAGCAAGGGGGATATTTAGTAAGGTTTTGTGGCAAGTGTAAAAGTAAAGTGCATAAATTGCCTCTCTGCATGTCATCTAGGACCACGTATGTACAGAGCGAGCATTTGCGCAGAGAACAACTGAAATAGCAAAATGCTGAGTGCTTGGGGTTGGAGAGATGGCTCAGAGGTTAAGAGCACTGTTCACTCTTCTAGAGGACTCAGGCTCCATCCCCAGCATTCACATGGTGGCTCACAACCATCCATAAGTTCACATACAGGGGATTCAATACTTTCTTTCTTTTGGCTTCCTCAGACACTAGGCACTCTCGTGGTGGAGACATACACGCAAGCAAAATACCTCCACACATAAAAAATAACACTAAGGAATTACACAAACAAACAAAAACCACTGAGTGCTATGAATCCAGCCTTGTTACATGAATCATCTAGTACCGTTGCACTTGGGCTAGAAATTGCCATAAACTGGATGGCACTTAAAATAATAGAGATGTATCTCTCATAATCTTGAAAGTAGAGAGTCCAAGCTCAAGGTGCTAGCTGACTTTGTTCGATGAGGGCTCACTCTCTCTTCCATAGGCAGCATTTTCTGTGTCCTCACCTGGTGCAAGGGGAAAGGTATCTGTGGGAACTATTCTTTTGTTTTTCTGAGATAGGGTTTCACTATGTATCCCTGGCTGTCCTGGAACTCACTCTGTAGACCAGATATCTAACTCAGAGATCTGCCTGCCTCTGCCTACCAACTGCTGGGATTAAAGGCATGTGCCGCCACCACCAACTGTCATGGGAACTATTTTTAATGGCAAAGATGGTGCAGCATTAGGTTTTGAATTATAACTATAGTTGTTCTAAAATGAACTCACATTTGGTTTTGTGGGAAGCATCATCTTAATTATAGGTGAGACCACTTCTAGAGCAGGGACTGTACAAGATGGAGAAAGCTAGCTGAGCACTAACAAGCATGTATCCATCATTCTTTGCTCCTTGACCTGGGCACACTTTGGCCAGGTCCTTCAGGCTCCGGTTGCTTTGACTTTCCTGCCATGGTGGACGATGCCTTGAGCTTGAGTCAGCATAGACTTTTTCTCTCCTGCGTTCTAGTAAAGTGCCACAGTAACAGGAAAAGAGATGAGGACAGAAATTGGTACAAAGAGGCGAAACTATTGATGAGGTGGGTGTGGCCATGTGCTTCTTGGATTCCAGAGCTGAGTTTTAGGAGGTTTATGGAAGAGTTTAGAGCTTTGGGTTGGAGAGGTCCTCAAGTGCCTTGCCATTCTTCTGGTAGGAGCATAGACAGTAGGGGTGCTAGGAGGGATGTGGCAGCGGAGGTCCACACAACTTGTGGAGTTTCAGAGGCAAAGAAAGAACCAGGAATTTAGCGAGGGGCCACTCACTCATGTGTTATTTTGGTCAAGAACTTTCATGTTGCCTATGTCGTGAGAGTCTGAGCAAAGGTGAATTTAAAGACAACAGATTAATTTGTGTGTGACAAGACATAAAGTTTCTCACAAGCAAACTGCAGATAGCAAAGCACCCTTGATTGGTAAAGAGGTTGGCGCCACTAAATAGAAACGCATGTATTCTTGCACTAAAATGGTTAAAAAAAAAAAAAGTGCCTTGAGGGCAAGATTCCACCCATCAAAGGCTGTAACTTGTAAAGATGCAAATTCTGTGAAAGGACAAAGCAAGTGCCTAGAAGACCATTTCCCCAGATTCAGCACACAGAAGTGGATGCAGCTGTGGTCCAAGGGGTCCAGGCTCTAGCCAGAGCTGACAAGAGAACTTGGCAGTATTGTCCATGTGCTTTCATTGAAAGCATGAATGATATAAAACTGGGGGGGTCATGGGATCTTGCCCCAGAGTTTTAGAGAGTGGCTGAGGCCAGGCAATGTACATCAGAGTTGGAGTCCCTGAAAGGAAACCCCAAAAGGACGCGGTGTGGAGCTGTGAAGGTGAGGCCAAAGGTGCAGTAGAGATTCCAGGATGTTAACGTTGTCAGAACCATGAGACATTTACCTAAGAAATCTACATGGAAAGAATGGCGACAGCCTAAGAGAGAGAGTGTGTGTGCCACAGGCAGCCTGTTCAAACTGATGAATCCCAGATGCCTGACAGAGCTACAGGCTTTGGTATTTTCATTACCAGGTTATGGGGCTATTTGAAGTTGTACTGAATGTATCTTGCACCAAGATATTTGCCCCACACCTATGGGAGTCAGGAATTCTGGGGTTTGAATGTGAAATGTTCCTCATAGGCGCATGTGTTTTGAACATTTGGTTCCCAGATGGTGACACTGTTTGGGGAGGCTATAGGACTTCTAGGAGGAAGCCTTACAGGAGGGAGTAGGTCACTGGAGGCAGAATGTATAATGCTGTATATCTTGTTCGCTGTTTGCTTCTTGAGTGTAAATACAGTATTACTGTACTACTGTAATACTGTAACTACTGCCTGCTTCCTGCTCTTCCTACCGTGTCTTCTCTGCCTGCTACCATGCCTTCCCTACCAGGATAGATGCTATCCCTTTGCAACTGTAAGCTAAAATAAGCCCTTTCTCCCTTAAGCGGCTTTTGTCAGGGTATTGTATCGCAACGATGGGAAGGCTGACCGAGGCAGGGGTGAGGAAATTGCTTGTGAGCAGAATTCACTCTGTTATGTTTAGGGTATTTCAAAGTAAATGTGATAGAGAACAAATAAGTGGGGAATGGCTTATGTTCAGTCATGGACAGGGCTTCAGTGAAGAGGAAGAGAGGAGGAGAAGAGGTCTTCTCAGGCTACCGATGATCTACAAAGATGTACTAGCTGCCATTCCCACCGGGTTGAATCTGTGGGGAAGCTAGAGCATCTCTAACTCAGAACATTGACCCCACCCAGACTTCACTAACAGTATTCCTAGTCCTACCATATTGTAATGAGAGATTTAAAAATAAAGCGAAATGAACGAGATGAGGCATTTGAGAGACTTACATGCGAAGTGTTGAGTGTGACGAACATTCAAGCTGCTTGTGTTTTGACAAGGAACTTGAAGTGAGGAAAGTGAATGGCGTTAAAAACAAAACCAGTTTCCTGGCCAGCCCAGGCTACATGAGAAAAGGATGTCTCAAAGAGTAAGAGGCTCTGACATCGAAGAGCAGAGACAAATAACACTCTGCTGAATTTCTGTGAACTTGGAAGAAAGACATCTCGTTCTTAAAGAGGTGAGAAACATGCAGTGGCAGGGGCAGGTCACAGCAACCAGGAGACAGGGAAAGGCTAGTTGACACATAGAAACACTCAGCCTTAACAAGGAAACAGCCCGCAGTCTGGAAGCAGTGTGGAAAAAGAATGCCTCACCTCCCTGGTTGACCTGCAAACAGAAGAGGGGAAGAAGCACTTGAGGCTCTACAGGCTGCATGAAGCAGATGCTGAGGGAGAGAGAGATCTGGTACCCAGCAGTCACTCTGCCTAGTAAGCTAGAGTGACGTAATGAGAATGCGGAGAGCGGCTCTGTCATTGATCTGCTCTTCTGGGAGAGTAGAGCATTTGGGCATCCTTGACATTATGACATCTCTAATCCCAAACCACCCCTCCCCTCAACTGACTGTGTGAAGACACTGAGGACCCCATGAGCACTGCGTGAGAGACGATATGGACACAGCTGCAGTAGACACAAATATTCTCAGCAAAGATGGGGACACCCGGTAAGATGAGGCTACCCAGCTGCAGAGGGAAGCAGAAACGTGGGCTCAGCCGTCTCAGGGACTCATGTGAAAATCTGAACATGGGAAGCATGGGCCCTTGCCGAAATGGAAGACAGTAACTGACCAGGTGGACTTCGTGCTCAGAGACATTCCAGTAGGGGGCCGACGACTGCTGCTGAGTTTCACCCAGGAAGGAAGCTGGAGGGCAGCCTGCATGCATTCCGTGGTCTAAGCTGTTTGAACTCCACAGAAAACAGTTCAAGGGGCAAGGAATTCGCATCTGTCCTAACAAGGAAGTAATACTGACTGCTATTGTATTTTTTTAATTTCACCTAATTTTTAAATTAAAAAAGTCACTTCCCTATTTTCATTTCTAATTGTGTTACTTGGCTGTGATTTGCTTGCTTAAGCTTTGTGACCGGTCTGTCTTTTGCTGTCATCCCTGCCGTTTGCCTTCCCTCTTATCCGTGGGCTTGCTCTCTTTCCTACCTGGCTTCCGTACCCCCTTTCCCCATTTCCTTTTCGTTGTTCTTCTTAACTCGAATTCTCCTTAGCTTTCGTAACTTTTAACTCCATTTATTCTAATGATATCTGTACACCCATTGAACAGCTAATTGTGACTGAATTCCTTCACTATACCCGCTGCGTTCCCATTTGGTAGTGTTTCTGGACCCCAGGACTGCCCAGACAAGGTCCCAGTTCCCTTCTTCCTTACCTCCCAGAAGTAGTGACACCCTCCCCCGCCACACTCCACCCCCACCCTGCTCTGCCCTCTGATTGCTAGGGAGCTTCCTTGGGCTGTGGAGCCTTTCTTAGGCCAACCCTAAGTTTATCTTACTGGAAGGCATCGCACACACATTCTTTGTCTTATCTTAGAGGAAACCTGACTATCCCCAGATGATCTTGCCGAGTGCCGGCTTGACTGCCTGCTTCAGCCTCTGTTTACTCACTGTTTACTCACTGGCTACTGCCCTCCACATCAGTGCTAGCTGGGCTTCATCCATCTGCACGCCTTTACACACAGGCTCCTATTCCATCTGGCGGGTGTGTGCAGTCACCAAGTCCTGGGCGATTTACTTGGACCCAACTGTTGGCAGTTGACTCAGGATAACAACATCAATGCCATTCTTGGTTTTTAGGAAAAAAAGCATCACGTACTCCCAAAGGCAGAGCAAAGAATGAGGGCTAAGTGGGGAAACGCTCTGCAGAGGTGGAGATAAATCAGTGTACTGGATGGGAATACTCAGGTTTTGCTAGGGGGCTAGAGATTTTCAGTTACTCTCTCTCTCTGTCCTGGTACCCCTGTTTCATAGGTGATCCCCCCCGTTACCACTCTCAGATCTTAATGCACTTGCTTCTTGTCTTTACATGGGAAAAATTCATTTACATAAAGACTCGAAAGGCAAATTCAAAAAACAAGGTCTGATTTTCCACTTCTGTGGTGATCTATACACATGTACTTTCTTTTTACTTCCTGCAATTATTCTTTCAGTGGCTCAAGTCATAGATAGCTAAAACTATTTAGAAGTGCTACTCTAGTGAACACTTCACATTATTTTTTACATGGTGTTATAACATGAATCTAGAATTCAGGACACTGAGATCATTTTTCTATTCTGTATTTCACTAATGGTGTACTTGACAGTGCATTTTTAGCTCATCTTTCCCGCAATGTAGGAAATGCAGGGCATCTTAGACCCCGAAGATAAATGTCTAAGGCCTTTTGTAGTTTGCCACAGAAAGCTAACACTAGCATTCATTTTTTTTTTGAGAAAAAGGAATTGATATTTTAAAGTATGTCTATTCTTCATTTGCTCTGTCAAAAACTGTCGTGTGCACACCTTCCAATAACCTCAGTCTTTTAAAAAAGTGCCATTTGAGCTCACCGAGGAAGGATTATGTGACAGAGCGGTGTGCAGAGCGGGAACATGTTTTCCATTTGAAACTGGCTGGGAAAGGGACACATGTGGCATGTCCAGTGGCCTCCAATATTTTGTCAACTTTAATTAGAACTGAATTTCACCAACTGTTCTGGGATTGCCAAGACAAACAATGAGCAGAATTGTAAACCCAAGGTAATTTGTTAATTTTAGCGTCTAAGTAAACGCCTCAGCTTCCTTAGTATGAAAAAATTCAAAGAAACTAAAATAAACCTGTCTGAAAATCATAAAGCATATGGGACACTTATTGCCCAAGCTACCTGATTGGAGATATTATCATGGAATTTTGTTACTATAAACTTTATGTCATGTTAGATACCATGAAGAGACTTTACTTTCTTAATATATTGTGATTTGAATCTAATTTCAGTCAAGGCAGCCAGATTAAACCACATTAATAGTGTTTTTATATATTTTATAAATCTATGTACTGCATCTTTAAGAGGCACCGTGATGCTAAATTGGCTGTTGCATTGTGGGATGCGTTGTACTGTCAAAGTGGAAATCATCTGGGAAGGCTGGCTTCTCACCAGCCAGGGTCACAGTCTCAGAACTCATTTATTTAGTCATCTGCAGGGAATTAGTCCCCAGGGATCATTTCCCTGCATTCCACCAGAGAAAAGAGTGATAGAATTGCTAATGTCCTAATGCCCTTTCTTTTTTCTTTTATGAAATTACCTAGTGATTTGTAAACAAAAATAAGGGAAAACTTTAGCCAAGAGATCTTCTAGCTGATGCACTATGCAGCTGAAGGAACCCATGTGCCTCATACCAGTGTTTGTATTCCTGTGATAAAACATCATGACCAAAAGTAACTTGGGGAGGAAAGGGTTTATTGCATCTTCCAGCTTGTAGTTCATCATCTGGGGAAGTCAGGGCAGGAACTCAAGGCAGGAACCTAGAGGCAGGAACTGAAGCAGAGGCCATAGAGGAAGCTACTTACTGGTTTGCTCTCCATGGCTTGCTCAGCCTGCTTTCTTATAGCACCAAGGACCACTAACCCAGGGGTAGTCCCACCCATACTGGGCTGGGCCTTTCTACCTCAATCACTAATTAAGAAATGCCCTATGGGTTTGCCTTCAGCCTGATCTTATGGAGGAATTTTCTCAATTGATGTCCTCTCTTGTCAAATGGCTGTTGTATGAAGTTGACATAAAATTATGCAGCACCATATGCATATCCTTCCTAGATATCTTCTGAGTGGGAGAGGGATTAGTTATCTGGGAGGACTGTGGATTGGGATGTTACAAACTGAGCATGGATCCTGATAGCCACTGTACACGCTGCCGCTGCTGGCGTCTATTGCCGTCTGGTACTGTTCTACTGTTGCTCTCTGATCAGGTCTCACTTAGATATTCATATGTGTGTTTTTATTAATTTTATTTTTATTACTCTGTGTGTGTGTGTGTGTGTGTGTGTGTGAGAGAGAGAGAGAGAGAGAGAGAGAGAGATGCATGTGTGTGAGCAGAGGCACACTGATGCCACAGTGCACTTGTGGAAGTCAAAGGACAAGTTTTGAGGGCCATTTCTCTCCTTCCACCATGGGTTAGAGGTCAAGCACGGGGCCACTTTTGTGTCATTAGCACTTTTACCTACTGGGGCATCTTGCTGGCCCTGTTGCTTTTAGATAGAATAGAAATGGATTTGGAAGGAGGTTTTGTGGGCGGGTGTGCAATTCATGTGTGTGCATATAGTTGTGTGTGGGGGTGCATGTGCGTGTCTGAGTGCATGTGATTGGGTGCACATGCACCTGGAGGTCAAAGGCCAGCCTCACTCTGTTGCTCCTCAGGCACCGTTTTCGTCGTTTCTTTTCTTTACCTTTCCAAGTGGGCTAAGCTGGCTGCATCTCTGTCGCCTCAGCATCGAGGTTATAAATACATACCACCATGCCTGGCTCCCCCCTCCCCCCATAGTATTTTTATTAATTTTGTGAATGTCATACAATGCACCCTGATCACATTCACTTTCTGTTCCTCCTAGGTCCACCTTCCCACCCTTGCACGTCACTCTCTGCCGAAAGAAAAGAACAAAACCAACCAACCCAAAAACAAAACCAAAACCAAAACCGATCAAATCCAATTTGTGTTGCCCATATATTCATTGGCACATAGTCAACCTCCCAGTGGCCAGCTCTTAAAGAAGGTGGAGTCCATCCTCCACCCTAGAAGTCATCAACCATGAAGAGCTACACTTCAGCATCTTTATCACAATTTTAAGTGTGATAAAGCTTTTTGTTGGACTGTTTCTTTGGGTGAGGTGGGGTGGGGTGAATAGGTTGTCACAGAAGCCTTTAATGTCTTGGTTACGAGTCTGCAGTCATCGATACCACTGCAAAAGAAGCTTCCTTAACCATGTAGTCGGCAGCAGCACTGATCACAGAGTTAGACTTGGTTTTTGTTGGCAGCATGGATCATAGACATCAACCTGGTCCCTGGCGGCAGAGCACAACAGGGACATCAACATGGTCTCTGGCGCATGCCTGGCTTTTGACATGGATTCTAGGGATGGAACGTGGGTCTCTGTGCTTTCTAGGCAAACACTTTACCAGCTAAGCGATCTCTCCAGCCTCTCATTTGGGAGAGTTTTTAAAAGGCAAATTCATGAATTAAATTTATTTTTCCTTTGCTGTATTAAATTTTAACATAACTATTCATTTTTGCCCAGTGACTTTGCCTTTTCATTGGGTCAAACCACACACACACATACACACACACACACACACACACACACACACACACACACACACACTAGGGAGAAGTGCTGGGGATTGGTGACACAGCAAGGTCCACTCTGCTATCATTTGTGTTCATTAAGTGACTCTTCCTCCAAATAGAGCAATGAGTCAATAACATTTCCCTAAATTGAAACACATTAATAATTTACTACTTCAATTGTAGTGAAATACATTTCAATTTTCTATACCTTCATAAAGAAATATGAGATTAACAATATTTACTAATTGAACTTGTTATTCTCTCAAGAACATATGAATTTATATTGCAGCATTTTAATTCTGTCATTCACAAATCCTCCAGCCAGGTGGTGGTGGCGCATGCCTTTAATCCCAGCTCTCGGGAGGCAGAGTCAGGCGGATCTCTGTGAGTTCAAGGCCAGCCTGGTCTAGAGAGTGAGATCCAGGACAGGCACCAAAACTACACAGAGAAACCTTGTCTCAAAAAAACAAAACAAAAGCACAAATCCTCCTTTATCTATAATTTGATTCCTAATGCGGTTGCAGGCTCCACAGGTACTGTTAGAGTCATTCTAACTGTGAATTTAGCTCTCAGGTGATCTGATGTATTTTAATTTGTGTTTTGAAGTCTGCACAGGTGAAGCAGAATGACACACTTACTACATTACACATTTGACAAAGATATCATACTTTTTTTTTTTTTTTTTTTAAAAACTAAACATTTTGTTTTGGAGTAGTTTCAGACTTACATAAAGGTAGAGATAGTTTCTGTCTACCCTTCACATAGTCATTCTTGTGAAAAATCTCAAATTACTTTGCTTCATTTGTAAAAACTAAGAACCAACATTTACCTCTTCCAGAAACTGCAGGCTTTATTCCAATCCTCAGCCTGTCTGCTAATGTCTGCTTCCAATTCCCTGGTCGACACATGACCTAAGGCACCCTGCATTGCACTTAACAAAGTTTTAATTGGAATAACATCCTAGAATTAGGAACAAATGTCCACCTTTCCTGAAGAATGCATTGCTTATATCAAATACCAACCTGATAATCTCAAATGCAAGTCAAAGTGAGGAGAGAACGCTTGCTTCTGAGGGTGTGTTGGATGGAACCACTTCAGCTACCGTGTGTCCGAGAAAGCTAAGCTTGTTTGCTGATATTCCTTATCTCACCCAGGTAAGTAAAAAAGAGCGAAGAAGAAACTAACTCTGTTAATCTTATCCCACGTTTCCCATCTCTGACGACTCTGCAAATGTTCTAGCATTTTAAGTTCTTTTCTATCATCAATTATCCATCCCTGAGATCCTGCAGACTCCAAGGAGGTTCTCACTAGGGTATCGTGGACTGATTAAAGGGGGCACTAAACTGCTTCTGTGAATGGAAGTGCCAGATAACACATGCTGGGTGTCGTTCTGGGAGACTCTGGAGAAAGAAGTTTGGGAATAGCTCTTGGAAATTTCTAGAAAAAAAAAAAAAACCCGGGAAAATTTCTAGATCACTCACTGCCGTTACCACCACATTGTGAAGGATGAGAGGCCATTTTTTTTCTTTCCTCAGAAGATCCGATTGCTGGAAAAGCTGCCAGCTGCAGCTGTGTTCTTGAGAGGCTCACTGGCAGGGGCTGATCCATCAGCAAAGTTCAAAACTAAGGTGTCTGTGGAAGAAGCCAGTTTTCTAATAAAACAAGCACACAAAATCCAAGCGCTGCAACTTCATTGGTGATTACTCAGAATTTTTTACAAGTTGTTACTTCACCTTTACGTCTGGTTTTCTGATAAAGCTGCGGATGTACATGTAAATATTTAAAGGCGTGCACAGTTAAGTTGTGACAAGAAAAACACATCTTAACAATTGAACATTTCATTTGAATACACAGTTCTACCCATGAAGAATTAGAACCGTGTTTGCTAGGAGCACAATGGAAGGCTTCTATGACATCCAGGGTCAGATCGGCAGCCACAGCCTCTGCATCTGCAGATACAATGACTCGCCTTTGAAAATGTTCTAAAGGCAAACAAATGAACAAACAGAATCTCCCACGTACTTCCATTCTGAATACTGGCAGATATTTTTTCCTGTCCTCTTTCCCTGTCAATGCCAAACAACAGCAATTTACACATCACTTACATTGTACAAGGTGTTATCCAGAGATGGAATAAAGTGGCTGGGAGGATGTATATCAGTTATAAAACACTACCAAATTTTATTCAAGGAAAGTCATTCCCTGTGGCTACCAAGGGGTGACTATAACTAGTCTTTTATATTTATTTTTTAATAGACAAAATCATATGTATTTATTCTGCACAATTGTTGTTTTGAAATATGTCAGTGTGATAGGATGGCTGTGTGCAGTTCATTAACAGATGCATGACCTATGTGTTAGTTAGGGTTTCTATTGCTGTGAAGAGACACCATGACCATGGCAACTCTTATAAAGGAAAACATTTAATTGGGGTGGCCTACAGTTTCAGAGGTTTAGTCCATTATCATCATGGTGGGACATGACAGCGTGCAGGCAGACATGGTGCTGGAGAAGGAGCTGAGAGTTCTACATCTTGATCCCTAAACAGCAGGAGTCTGTGTGCACATTGGGAATATCTTGAGCATAGAAGAGCTCAAAGCCCGCCCACACAGTGACACACTTCCTCCAAGAAGGCCACACCTCCTAATAGTGCCATTTCCTATAAGCTTATGGGGGCCAATTACATTCAAACTACCACAACCTTACATGTTTGTTATTCATTCCTGGGGAGGGTACCTCCAATCCTCTGTAGCCCTGCAATACTTGTTTTGCACAGATGCCATTACTTTTCTGTATGAGTGCGCACTGAAACAAAGCCACGAGATTTTATAGGAGCATGTGGTGCTGAAATTGTGTTTGTATAAGACCTTTAGTCTTAGGTGTTTGGGAGAGACAGTGAGATGTAGCCTTGCCTCAATGATCTTGCTAAGATATACAGATAGTATTTAAAAGCTGCTCTCTCTTTTCCATCCATACCATCAACTTATTTTGACAGCCCTATTCCCACATCAACGTCTGTAATTGGCTTAATGTTTACGGGGAGCCCTGGCCCAGCTCTGTATCCAGTTCTGATTTTCTGGCATTTGAACCCTTTGTTATCCAGCTACCTGCCCAAGTCCTTGACACTGATTCTCATGTTCATGGCCTCAGTAACATCCATTTCCTCCTGCTTGAGATCTATGCTTGTGAACCACACTCCATATTCTAAGTTGAGAAAGCAGCTCAGGCTTCCCTCCTGTGTTTAACTGAGCTGTTCTCTTTGCTTGCCCCTCCCTGTGGCTCTCCTTGTCAGTGTCACGGCACGCTCTTGATTAGCTGACACAAAAGAGTCAACTGGGTCTATGATCTTGCACTTTAGGTTCCTTTGTTTAATTATCAAATTCACATTGTGAGTCCAGAATCCAGACACTGCTTTAAGAAATGAAAGACAAATTTCAAGTCCTCCATTTCTGGAGCTCTGAACTGTGGGAATAGAATACACGCTCATATACAGATGGTCTCCTAAGCACGTAGTGAGGGTTTGGGAGTTTCCTTGGGTAAATGATAGTTGGGTTCAGTCTTAAAAGTGAGAGTAAATCAGGGCTTGAGCTCTTATTGGATGCTGGGGAAGATGGTAAAACAGATGTAGGTCAACATGGCATGCAGGTCTGTGAAAAGGGCTGCTATTGCTAGAGTCTATTTTAAAGTTGTGTTTGCTGCCTCTTGTGTGATGGGAAGGGCATAGTACTTATGGAAAACCAATGTGGCAAGGCTGTTGGGAGGTTAATTCAACATTAGATCGAGGGTTTTAACAAATCATCACATAGTGATGTCTATCTTGAGTCACAGTTTAATTAATTTGCTGTGCTCCAGGGAAGAACTAACTGAGCAAAACGAGTGATCTTAGAGAGACAGTTTGGTTTCTCAGTACATTTTGGGCTTGCAAATTTAATCAAATATCAAGTAATATTCATAAAGGTCTATTATGAACTCAGGGTTCATTATGGCCAGCAGAATACACTCACAGAAGGTAGGAGTTGGTCCTTCCAGTTACTGCCTGGCAAACTTCTATGGAGCTGGGTAGGACAACTAGTATTTTAGAATGACAGACTGTTTATTGTTATGAATTTTTGTTGATTTGGACACAATGAGACAGACAAATAAGACATTGCCTTTGTCTTCAAAAAATGCCAGACGAAATACAGCAAATTTATATAAGGCAATGCAATTCATTCTTTGCTAAACTGCAGGAGAAAAAAAAAATTTCCTAAAGCTAAGTAGTTAGTGGCCAGTTGTCACTTGGGCGGTTTTAATCTACCTCATCAGAAGATAAAAGAGTTTGAAAATTAGTCTTTTTCCAGCTTTAAAAGGAAAGATTTTCATTTTATATTCTCTTTATTCTTCTCTTTTTATCTTTTACATTTTCCTTTGACTTTCTGTCTTTTCCTTTCCTCCTCCTGCTCCTTCTCTTCTCTTTTTTCTGTTTTCTACTGCATTGGGGATTAAATTCCAGATTTCCCATGTACCAGGTAAGTACTCTACCCCTTTGTTATAATACTAGCCTGAAATAAAACTGTTTTAGAAGGTCGGAACAAGAAATTTAGGTTTGGGTCTGGGAATCCCAGTGTGGGTGGGGAGCCTTGTGTTTCTGTGAGAGGATCATCAAATCAAGGGCACTGTATCAGCAACCCTCTGACATCAGCAATCAACATATGACTTAATATCAATTAAGATAGATTGTTGATGCATAGGAGCAAAGAACAAATGGAGAAAACCCACATGTATGCCAAACTGGACAGAAGAAATGTTTGACCTCAGATAGATGATGACATTCAGTACATTTCCTAGTGTGTGGTGGGCCACAGAGGCTTCCTTAGTGAGACCTTACTCAAGGTCAGAGAATCTGAGCTTGCTTTACCCAGCAGGGCTGCATAATGGGATGATTTGGCTATGCGCATGTTTACCACAAGTTTAGAAGGGTCTATACTTGGCTGTACATTGTGCTTTGATCTTGCAAGAGAGAAGTCTTTTGCCTCTCCCCTTGGCATATTATAAAATGCCTTTTGAATAAAGCTCTGAGTGGCTGGGTATTCACCCAGGGCCCTCCCAAAGCTATTCTGTGTCTCTGTCTTTCTTATTGCCTCTTTCTATCTTTCTATCTAAAATTTCTTCATTCCTCTCTCCTCCACCCAAGAACCCTTCAAAAGGTGGGAGCAGGTCAGAGGTGGACTCTGGCAGATTACCACATATGGCGCCCGGACATGGAATTTAGGTATGGAGGATAAATATAAGGAACACCGCGGGTGAAGTGGACATGCTCGGAATTAATGAAGTGTGGTGATATTCTATTCTTTGGGAGTAAAATTGTAAATATAAAGCAGAGTAGTTAAAGTTAGGCTGCAGCAAGTATCTCTCTTTGTCTCTGTTTCTGTTTCTCTCTCCTCTCTCTCTCTCTCTCTCTCTCTCTCTCTCTCTCTCTCTCTCTCTCTCCCTCTGTCTTTATCTGTTTACTAAGATAGGTTTAAAGTTGTAAAAAAGTTTTGGTGAAGTCTGAGAAAGATAGGCTTTAGGTATAGGGATATGGTAAAGGTTTAATAGAAGGTTTAACTTAGACTAGAGTAGGTTTTCCCCAGCTTGAGTCCTGGGACGCAGAGAGCAGCTGCGTCTGGGGCCGAGCAGCCGCTGCCGATTTAGCAGTCCCAGAGCGAGCATCTGCTTCAGAAGCCCCCGGTGCTGCAAGCAGCAGCAGTGGCAGCAGCGACTGACCAAGCATCTGCAGCTGAGACTCCTGGGGCATCATCGCACTGGCAAGCAGCAGATGCTGAGAAAGCCAGTGTGAGCAGCACTGGGGTCTGCGCACTTTCTGCCGTGAAAGAGCTGTGGTGAGGAGAGCGCAGTGGGCCAGAGTGCGTGTAAGAGCAGGACTGATGTACTTACCTTGCCCAGGTCGGAGCTGGACTCCGACAGACTCCCACACCAGCTTATAGTAAATTATCACGATTCTTAGTTAGGACCTCTTCCTTTCCTCTGCTCTTTCATCCCCATTTCTTACTTTTGTTTTCTTCCTGTGCCTCATTCGCCGCTTTTGTGTGGTGTAATCTGAATCTTTTTGTTTGCAAACATTGTTAAATATAAATTGTGGTTTGGGGTACCTGTAGTCTATGTTATGCACATGATATTGCATAATTCATTTCATTCTGCTTCTTTTTCTTTTCTTTACCTGGAGTAAAAATATTTTTAAAAGGATTAGAATTTTGAGTGGTGCAGTATTTTTGGAGGCTGAGATTTGGTCTCATGTGATTGAATGAAAACAAGTGTCACCTAAGTTTGTATTACCCGAAGATTATGGAGGGCAAGTACTCAAATTTCCAACATGAGTTAGGATTTTTTTTT
>CABHPP010142457.1:25136-37015 GCA_902168425.1 Peromyscus attwateri | reverse complement strand
CTGCCTACACACACACACACACACACACACACACACACACACACACACACACGGGAGACTGGCTACCGAAATATGGGGACCCTAAGTGCTCCCAGAAAAAGAGCTTTGGCTCCACACTGCTATACGCCTCAGGCAGGTTGCCATGTGTGTTTTATTCAGACCTTCCATGCACCAGACAGGAAAGTCTCATCACAATCATGACTACATTGATTACCCATAGTCTCCCTTTCCCTAACGCTATCTTCTATCATGAAAGTGTTGAGTATTGATTGAATATTGACTATACTCTAACAATTCAGTTAATTGGCCTGCCTGGAAAATAGAGTGCTTAGTTAAGTACGTTTCCTGTTTTTACATAATGTAGGAGGTTAGAACTTGCCTTTGAAATTCTTCTTTATACATGTATAGACACACTGGTTGACAAACATCTGTTAAGTACTAAACCATAACAGCAAGGGGGTTGACACCAGCTTGCGTCCTCATCAAGGTTCCACATCTTGCAGGCTTTGTGATCTTGGGAAAGTCATCCAACCCTTGAGCCTCAGTTGCACCATCTGTAGATTGGGAGTAATAAACCCCAATGCCTAGGACTGCTGTGAGGCTTATATGAGATCACGGATGAGAAATGCTTGGCACATGTCCTGTTGGAGAGCTCACACTCCTCACCCAGCACCTATTATTGCTATTATTGTTATGAAACTGAAACTGTCTCGGGCTCTCACAGCATGACAGGTCCAGGGTAGACCCACAGCAACCCACGGCCCAAGTCATTTGGAGAAGGTGTGGCTGCAAACAGAAAACAACAATTGGCTTATGGTTTTGCCCAAGAGAAAATGAGACAAATAAAGACTGACTGGTTCTCGGACACCCAGCTGCTGGCTGAGCTCATGATGTCTGAGCCAGTGCCCCGACGCTGGTGTGGTTAGCTGTTGACGGAGAGTTCCTTGTCCCTATCAGATACAAATACTCAAGTGGTTCAATTTAAGAGCCACTTTTTTTTTTTTTTTTTTTTTGGACTGCCTGTTGTAATCCAACAGCTGGAGCCAAGATTGTCTTTCTGAGTGATTATATCCTGGGAGAGAGCATCATGGCCTGGAGTCCAGTTAAGGAGATTTACCCCCTTGTCATCTAGAGAATTCCAGCTAATGAACCCTCACGCAGCAGGAAGTGATTTTTAGGCAGCTCAGAAGACATCCATTCTTTAAGAAAGTCACCCCCTGGTTGGGCCTCTGCAGGCCACCCTCTGGAGCCCCGCTCTGGTTTCCCACACACAGTGTTTCTTCCTCTGGGCACCGATTCTCAGGAGACTGGGGGAGGGGGGGGAAAGGCTGATCTTCCAAGGTTACTGAACTTATCTCTTTCCCCTTGCTATGCAAACTAACTGTGTGAAGGCCACCCAGACTCTGCAATTAAAGAGGAACTTGCAGGGGAGAGTACAGGCCAAGGCTGTTTCTTATTCTGCCAAGCTGTGGTTCAAGTTGCCTCTGTGGGAGAATGCCCCAGCCATTGGGAAGGAAGCAGCCTGGCTGGCCAAGGCACCAGGCACTGAGGCCCTAGGCACTTCAGCATCTCTAAGCAGTGCTCTGGACCCAGGCAGTGTCTGTTTGAGGACCTCAAGTTAAAAGTGTTTTGGCATTAGCAACCTCCAGACCTACACGGGAAAATCCAATAGCCGTGGTTCTCAGGGTATGGCCTGGACCGGTCGCCGCAGCATTACCTGGGAAATGGTTAGAAGTATGAATTCTTGGACCTCACCCCATTCCTACCTACTGATTCAGACACTCTGAGGGTGGAGGTAGCAAGTGCTTCCAAATCCTTCTTGTTTTTAAATCAGGTGCATGCAAAAATGTGAAAACTACTGGTAGTAGAGATGCAGGAGACCATTTCGGTGACAGATCTTAAGAGAACTCAAAGTATGCCTGCCCCCATTTGTCATCTGACACCTACCTCATGACCTGAGAAAGGAAGGACAAAACCAGGCATAGTGGCACACATCTGTGACCCCTGTCCTTGGGAGGCAGGGGCAGGTGGATCTCTGTGAGTTCCAGGACAGCTTGGTCTATATAGTGAGTTCCAGGACAGCCAGGGCTGCATAGTAAGAGCTACTGAGACCTGTCTCAAAAAAAAAAAAAAAAAAAAAAAAAAAAAAAGTGAGGAAGGAGGAAAAGGGGAGGGAAAGGAAGGAAGGGGGAGGTAGGCTTCAGGATAGACAGAGTAAATACTCAAGAGAAACCCACCTGGGCCTGTTTGAGTAATGTGCAGGTTGTCTTCATCTGTTCATTTATTTTTTATCAGTACATTAATGGAGGTTTCTACTATGTATCCCCCCAAAAGCCATCGTTATGTACAGGATTCTCAAACTGACCAATGAGAGTGATCTGAGAGAGACAGGAAGAGAGAAGGAAACAGAAGGATTTTCAGCACGGAAAGTTGGAACCAGATCTCACCAGATCTCCAGGCGCATTCAAAAGACCAAAGAAGGTGAGCTGGGCAAGGGTGAGAAGCAGAAAAGACAGAGAAGGAAGGGTAGGACTGGACATTCACTCCACCATCTTGGAGGTAGGGAAAGAAGGCCGAAAGGAAACACAACACTGTGAAACTAAACGTTTACCATCAAATGCAGATCAGGCAAAGGCCACTGGGTAAACCGCATGACATCCTCCCACCTCAACAAGTAAATTTGTTTAGCAAACTGGAAAGCCAAGGTTGGCAAATTCAGAATTCCTGGTCTCCTTAGCGTTCCAGACACAGAGAGGCAAGAGGAGAGGTCACTTGTTTCAGTCTGCTTGGTCAGTTCCTGTCTTCTCCAACCTAACTCACTCCTCACCATGAGGGTCTCCACTCATGCATGGATGAGCCATCCCAGAGTCTTCACCTTATCCACAACCCCTTACAAACAGCCTCCTCCTTCCTCTACTGTTCAGACCGATAAAGGACATACTAGAGACTAGAACCACAGGCAGGCTCTGGAAATAGGCTCAGGGTATTTGAGGAAGAGAATTCTAAAGTCTTGGTCTCTTGAAACATGGTCTTGTGGGGAAGCTGAATCTAAGTGATCACTGTTAATATTCTGACCCGCCCCTTGAAATCACATCCCTTGGGGCCGCCCTGCGTCCTGACGTAAAAGCCTCATTTTAAGAAAAAACTCCTCCCAATCCCCCCCCCCCCTCTCCATTCCCACGAGGCATGCACACCTCCGCTCTCTCTCCCTTCTCTTTCTTCCTTGTCTCCCTCTTTCCTATCTTTCTCTTCATCTCTCTATGATAATAAACTCTCCACGAGAATGCCGCACCTGGGTGTGAGTGACTTTCCACACGCCGCCGCCACCTCCCCCCCCCCCCACTGCATCTGCCCAGCGTGTTTTCCCTGCGTGGGTGGGATACCCTGGCCTGGCCAGTGGGGGTTCCCCACTCATGCAAATTCCTAACAATCACATTCTGGGTCTGTGGAATATTCAACCCATGGGGAAAACAAAGAATTCAAGGGCAGATCCTCTAGGAATGAGTCCAAGATGAGGGTTGTTAGGCCCGGGCCCCAAAATGGCACCAGATAGAAAAAGAGGAAAAGCTAAGCAAGTAAGAAAGACAAAAAGAATAATGGTGAGCAAGACTTTAGAAATCCTAGGTGGCTTCTGCTGTTACCTACATCAGGAGAGGCCTCCAGCTCATAGTTCTTCCTCTGTGCTAGCTAGCTTCACCAGCCTCTTGTGGAGAAATGGGTGCCCAGACTTTTATTCAGCCTTTATTCCTCCACACACATTACAGGACAGAGACTAGGCGCAGTCTCTGTTATAACTAGAATACTGGACACTGGAAGAAGGAAGGGAGGGAGGGAGGGAGGGAGGGGATAGAAATTAGAAGGGGGAGGGGAGGAAAGAGAATTCACCATCCTGTACAGACCAGCATTTTATCTAGATGAAACAAAAGGGTATTTTATCAGATAAACAACTGAGGAGCAAGTTTACTTGGAAAACAGGTAACTTGATGTAGCATTTGAGGCTTTGTGAGGTGAGATAGCTGTTCCTTGGCTTAGCTTCTGGTAACACAAAAATCGCATCTGTGAAGGTTGCTGTGGCCAATTGTTTTCAAGTAGAATTTTTTTAAAGTTTTCTTGTTTACTGTTTAGTCGCCAGAGACTACACTGTGTTTTTCTCGGGGAATGCAATGAGGTTAGGTAAACTGCTCACTGCTGAGCATTGGGCTCTTGGGACAGAGGTACAAGGCCATCCAGAAAAGCATTCCAGCCTTTCAAAATGATTCTTTCAGCTATTAGTTTTTGGAAGGAAAAAAAATTGACTTTCTAGGATAAAATCAGCAGAGGGAATCACAGTGGGAAATTATTGAAAAACACCGTGAGAAATATAAATAAAAGCCAGCTGGGAAATAGGTATGTTACAAATACGGCAGATGCAGCCAAATTACACAAAAACTTCTACACACACATTTCAAAGGGCTGGGAGATGATTTTGACATTAAAGAAAGTGTATGAGCCTGAGGGCCTGTGTTCAGGTCCCAGCACTCACAGAAAAGTCGGATGTGGCAGTGTGTGTGATTCTGAGGGCTAGAGAGGCAGAGGCAGCTGGGTCTCCATGCTCACTGGGAGCCAGCTTAACTAAATTGGTTCAGGAAGGGACCCTGTCTTGAAGGACAAGGTGGAAAGTAACTGAGGGAAATGCCCAACCTCTGGCTTCCACATGTTCACACACACACACACACACACACACACACACACTCACGTACATGTACAATAGCCTCTGCACAGTCAAGTAAACATGTACAAACACATAAAAAAAAGTTTCAATTTTATAAATATAAAAAAGGATAATGAGAGATCACTTACAAAAGAAAAATGGCAGTGAGCAAAAAATATTTTTGAATATTCAAAAGAATGTGAGATCATGTTAATTTGTATGACCTTTCTAGAATTAGCTATACAAAAAATGTTAAGAGGATAAAAATGTCATGACCTGAACTTTGGCGATTTTTTTTTTCCTGAGAGTGTCTTAGAAGTGTCAAGATATGTTGACATGAAGAACTGAGCTTTGCAGCATTATCTGGGATAGAGTTTTAGAAGCAAACTCCGGGTGGAGCTACAGCTCACTCGAGAGCCCCCAGGTTCAGTCCTCAGCATCAAAACCACAAAAAGCAATGTTTGTCCTCTCCAGAGTCTACCTGTGTTC
The DNA here is from genome assembly GCA_902168425.1 of Peromyscus attwateri. Classification (NCBI taxonomy): domain Eukaryota; kingdom Metazoa; phylum Chordata; class Mammalia; order Rodentia; family Cricetidae; genus Peromyscus; species Peromyscus attwateri. The sequence goes on along the minus strand of CABHPP010142457.1, from coordinate 31,836 downwards.
CAGATCGCACTCTGCCTGGGTTCCTTAGAGTATCACTCATTCCATTCCTCTATTGTATGCATCTTCAATCTCTCTTCATCTACTACATACAAATACGTTTTGTGTTTCCGAAATGCTTATCACCTTTTAAAAACTTGTCTTATAATTTCGTACGTGTATATAATGCATTTGATCCAATCCCCCTCCAGCTTCTCCCCTACCCTCAACTTCACTTTTTTTATTGTTATTGTTTTGTTTTGTGGGCCCACACTATGGAAGTCCTCTGCTCCTCTGGACAGGCTGACTCCAGTTTCCTCCACTCTGCTCCCTCTGTCCTGTCCGCTCCAAGTCACTGATTGTCCTCCTCATATGAGAGGCAAGGCCATCTCCATACTGCCAAGTCCTTGATTACCCCATGCTACTGCCCTTGACCCTTGCTTTGAAGTCTGTGCCTTCTTTGGCTTCCAGGACACCTGTGCTGTGGAATAATCCTTCTATACACTGTGAATATGTATTACTCTCATTGGTTAATAAAAAGCTCATAGGCCAGTATCTAAGCAGGAAGTAAAGGCCGGACAGCCAGTCACAGAAAACTCTGGGCGAAGGAAGGGCGGAGTCTGGAGATACTAGTCAGATGTACAGGGAGCAGGATATGTACAATGTGAGGTAATAAGCCATGAGACATGGATAAGAAATATGGGTTAATTTAAATGTAAGAGTTGGCTAATAACAAGCCTGAACTATCTACCGAGCATTTATAAGACCTCTCCTACACACCTCACTCCTATTTGTTCACTTACATCTATGTCCACTCTTCACTGGACTCATGGATCTTCTTTTTCTAATCACCTTTTGAAGAAAAAAAAGTACAGGGAGGGGGGGCAGAGAGTTCAATATAGTTATTTCCTCCTGGGAGCTCACCCAAGTCCATGGCTTCTGATGACTTTTACATTCTATTATATCCCTATCTTAAACCTTCCCTGAAGCCCAGACTCAGGGAATATAGCCAGTTACCTGCTCCACATGACATTTGTGGGCTTCAGGCATCAAGAATGCTACCTATCCAAGGAAACTTCTAGCACTGTAGCCCATGCCTGGAATTCCAGCATTCAGGAAGCTAAGCAGGGGGGTTAATTGCTAGTTCTCAGTCATCCTTTGCTACACAGTGAGAATGAGAGGGAGATCTTGACTCCATCTCCCGTCCAACACACTGAGATCTCTTCTACCCTCCCCATGTCCTTCATTACAACCCGTCATCTGCTCGGTTATTCAAATGACATCATTGTGTGTTCTCCTCAGTTCTTCACACTTCTCAACCTCTACATCTAATCAACAAATATCCGTTGCCACCTTCCAACTATCAACCTTACCTTTGACCTCTTCCTTCTCTCTGCACTGCCCCAGCCACCACGTTGGTTAGCTTCCAGCTCCTCCTGACTTAGTGAATGGCCCCCCAAATGTCATCCCTGCTGATTCACGTGTCCTTGCTCTACAATCCTTTCTCCAGGATTCCAAATTTTTAAATAAGATGACGGCTGACAACTCGAATTAGAATAGTGTGGAAACCCTCAAAATGGCTGCCAGGACACGCATGTTCCTCTCCTGCCTTGTGGTCTGACACCCACCACCTGCGCTCATCCTAATTCTGCATGTTGTGATCCTTGCTTTTTGGAACACAGACTTATACACACACACCGTGTTGTATTCAGTGCAGTCAACCATAGGAGACCAGATTTAAGCTTCAAAGGACAAGCAGTCATTAATTTTTAAACACTTTAAATGAGCTTTTTAAATGCATCTTCATTTTGGCAACTGCACTCACGTACTCCATTAGTTAGGAATGATCTGTTGGCTAAAATGACAATGGCATAAATAATAGGGATTTTTCTCTTATGTAGCATGAAGATCTGAAGTATTTCATCCAGGGAGGACAGGCATTTACACTGTCTATGTCTTGGGTGTCTTCTAATCTCTCCCCTACCTTATGTGGGGGGGTTCCAACCTCAGAGTCATTTCCTGGTCTAAGGACCGCTGTTGCAGTTCTAGTAAGCATATCCATATTCCAGAAAAGAGGGTGAACTGTTGGAATTCTACCTGAGACTCATGAAAGGGGAAACACAATAGGTGATCTTCCCATGGTTTCTGATAAATAATTCCTTGGAAAGGAAAGGGGATTAGGTTGATGGGAAAAGAAACGTGTTCCAGTCTAGCACCGGGGATAAAGGAATCTGGACTTGAGAGAAGGAGGAAAGGACGCCAGCACTGTTGGCGTGTTTATTGTGTACTAAACACTTCAACTCCCAAATCTCCAAATACTCCTCGAGGAGAAAGCTATGGGGTGGGATGAACTGTGTCCCTGCCAAGATCCAATAGAAATCCCTCTCTCCTGCCCCATACTTCAGAATATGACTAGAGCTGAGGAAAGGACCCTTATATTTAAAAACAGGTCACCAAGTAGCCCCAGTTGTGGGTTGAATGAGAAACACCATACATAGGCTCACATCTTTGAATATTTGTTTCCTAGTTGATGACGCTGTTTGGGAAGGTTATGGAACCCTATGGAGGTGGAGTCTTATTAGAGGAAGGACATTACTAGGGATGGGTTTTGCGATTCTGCAGCCTGGCCCCATTTCCTGTTCTCTCTCTCTCTCTCTCTCTCTCTCTCTCTCTCTCTCTCTCTCTCTCTCTCTCTCTCTCCTTCCTTCTTTTTTGCCCAGTAAATACGTTCTGCTTCCTGCCGGCCATGCCTGCCTTGCATCTCTGCCGCCATGACTGTGCCCCCCTGGGACTCTGAGATGGAATAAGCCCCTTCTTCTCTAAGTTCCTTTTGGTCGTGGTTATTTTACTAAAGCAACAGAAAAGTAGCTAAACCAGCCCCTAATCCAGTATGACAGTGTTATAGAACAAGATTAGGACCCAGACACACAGAGGGGTGTCCGTGTGATGATACATGGAGAAGAAAGCTGTCTATTAGCCAAGGAGAGAGGCCTCAGAAGAAACCAACTTTACCAGCACCTTGAGTGTTGACTCCCAGCCTCCAGAAAAGTGAGGAAATGAATTCTATGTCTTACTCCATCTGCAGTACCTTGTTATGGCAGCCTTAGCCAACTAACACATGTGATTAAACTTATTTTTCTAATAAAGAGACTCACATTCCAAGAAGGTAACATAACCAAGATCACAAGCCAGGATGTGGCAGTACCATGATTCAGCCCCAGGGCTGGTGAGGTGGCTCAGAGGTTAAGAGCACTGGCTGCTCTTCCAGAGATCCTGAGTTCAATTCCCAGCAACCACATGGTGGCTCACAACCATCTATAATGAGATCTGGCGCCCTCTTCTGGCCTGTAGGCAGACATGCAGGAGGAACACTGTATACATAATAAATAAATACATCTTTAAAAAAAAAAAGACTCAGCCCCAAGTCTATCCAAAAGTCTGCCTTCCCCATCTTCCACATACTTCTGTTCTGCACCCAGCCCTCCTCTGACTAATGACAACATACTTCCTCCAAGACTGAAAAGGTCTAGATCCTCTTCCTCTGCTCTCATTAAAAGGCGGTCATGAGAAAGACATACCAATCAACATTAAGCAAAGGGCGTTTCAGGCTCAACTTCAAAAATCCAACTAAGACAAGACAGCAGTGGAAACCACTTGCCAACATTCTTCATGTTCACGAATATTTTAAACAAAGTTGTTTGTCAAACCAGATGGAAGATGATCAATGATATGATCCCACTTAACAAACATGTAACTTTTTAAAGAAATTTTAATCTTTTGGGTTCCAACATTCTGTTTTCAGATCCCAGTTCTTTGCAAATTCCCAGTTCTACACGAAATTAGGAAGACATCACTGTAATCCTGCCTTAAACTGTCTTCTTGTTCTAGTTTAAATGTGACAAGGCCCCCACAAGGCCCATGTGCTGAAGGACTTTGGAGATGGTTGGATCACAAGGGCACTAAATTTATCCATGGGTTAATATGGACATAGAGTGTGGGTCAGTAGGAGGTACAGCTTGGATAGACAAAGAAGGCCACTTGGGGTATAGACTGGAAGACTAAATCTTGTCCCCAGTGGCTCATGCATACCCCCCCCCATTCTTATTCTTGGTTGCTGTGAGGTCAATAGCCTTCCTCTATTACACACTTCCTCCCTGATGATTTTCATCATTAAAGATCCCAAAGCATTGAAACCATCTAGCCTTGAAACAAAAGCTCTAAAACCATGAGCCATAACGGACCTTTTCCCCTCCAAGTGGATTTTCTCACGTCTTTTGTCGCAGCAACCAACGTGAACACAGCTGTACTCTGTCTGGTTAGTCTGTGTCCCGTTGTCCTGATAGATTAACAATGTTTTTAAGTAGTTTGTGTTCCTAGTGGACAGGTGATCAGAGTTCTGGTTCATTTTAAATGGATCATTGCTTGCACATAAGGGTAAAAATTGTCAACACAAAGGACTGGTTTGTTGTTATTGTTTTGTTGTTGCTGTTAGTAAAATGTTTTACTTGGTTTGTATTTTAAATATAAAAATGTATAATGTATAAGCCAGAATATTTGATAATATGGGAGCGAGGAAAAATTAAACCAAGAACAGTATTAAACAAATTAAACCAAGAAAGCAAAACTTGGATTTATTTTAAATGCCAGCATCTTGTAATTCAATACATCCATCATATTTTAGTTGTAAAAGACTAAGAGCTACTCAGGCTGAAGAGGTATTTGCTGGGCTTAGTTGCTTCAGCAAGGGCTCTCATCATCCGGCTCCTCAGAAGGCATTCATGGCTCTCCTGTCGATGTCGCTCTTGACTTGGCACTGGGAACAAACAGGACAGTGGATGGCCATGGAGTCATCACAAACAGATCCAGGAATGCCATATCAGGTTCATTAGACAGTCGTTATTGCCACAGTTGTCCCACACAAAACAGCATTCATTCATGTCACATGCCATTTGACACCCAAGACACATAAAACAGAATGTGTCACGGATCCAGACTCCATGGTCACCGCAGCAGTCATACAGGCTGCCTGCCAGCAGGGATTTCAGGGTACTTGAGCAAACCCAGGTCATCGGGTCACAATGACCTTGGCGCCTGAGACACATTCAGTGTGGAGTCTCACAGCCCTGGAAGTTAAGAAAAAGGGTTGAAGCAGGAAGTGTCTTGTGGCCTGGAGGACAATCTCACTGCAAGTCCAGGGAACTGTTTTAATGATTTAGAGCAATCAGACTCCTCCTCCAAGACACAGAAAACACAAAAATCTGCAAACTGTGCTTTCCGAAATCTGAGATGACACAGTCTGAGATTTTTTAGGGATTGCTTTCGGATTTTAAAAAGTTAGCAAAATAAAGGTGTACTGGAGGCAAAAAGCAACAGCCAGACACTAAGCTAATGAATGGAAAGTCTAAGACAAGCTGCCTGCCCATTCTGCACTAAGGAAGGACAGAGAAGGTCACACTGTGAGATAGCCTACAAGAAACAGGGGCAAACCCAGTGAGACGTGTTGGCTTTTCCAGAAGAGAACAACATGCCCTTAAAGAAAGATTTGAATCCTCTGTTCAAAAGTGCACATTACTTGGGAAAACGGATCAACATGTAGATGTACTTTGAATTCAAAGACCGTGGAAACCCACATACATTTTTGGTATATACAATTACACTCAAGACAGAAATAAATTGGATTATCACAGTTTCCTGTACCACTAAATCACACAGTGTAAGAGAGTCAAATTTTGACAAATGATTAGAACAAATACGGTAACTTGATATGTGACTGGTTATAAGAAGAAGTAACCAAAAATAAAAAAGCGTTTTTTTCTTTTCTGGACAACATGGCAGAGGAAACTCAATTCTGGGAAAACGTTGGAAGCTGAAGGAAACTGAAGGCTGAGAATCTGACATCAAAACAAAAAACCCTGGAGAGGTGCAAGGCTGCCAGAGCTCGACTGAGAGCTGGATGGAGGAAGCTTGGGGACTCTGTCTTGGACTAGAGGGGGATAACGCCTCCCACCACTCACCCCTCTCTTTGCCTCTCCTTACCTAGGGAAGGTCACAGCTGACCTAACTAGCCCAGTGGGACCAGAGGGCCTCAGCCCCATTCCAGTGCCAAGTCTACTGGGAGAAAGCATGGGCTCAACATCACAGGCGAGAAGGGGTGAGCCTTGGGAACAGGAGCACGTGTCCAGCCCCTAAGAATGTCTCCTCACCCTCCTGACTTGGGCAATGTCTGCACTTAAGTCAGGGAACCAAAGACAAGTACACACACCAATGACTTATATAGATGAATTCCAAGAACCCACACCACACGGCATTTTCTCCCTGCAATGAAAAAATGACTGTCTGATTTCATGTGTGGTGGGGACTGTCTACCAAGAGAAATCTATAAGGATTGCTGGCTGATTGCAACCAGGTGCTATTTCCTATAATACAATGGAAGCAAGAAAGCCATACCCACCATTGCATTGTACAGATACATGCATCCACATCCACATCATCATTGTCATCGTTATCGTCATCACCATCACTTCTGCACCATCCTCACCACCATGCACCACACCACACCTATGCCACAAACATAGCCCACTACACACACTGTATACACACACAGCATGGACGCGCCACAGCCATTACCATCCCCTTCTGCAAATCATACTACAAACATACCACACAATTCATTCTCACCACACCTGCCCCAAACAACACACACACACACACACACACACACACA
>CABHPP010142457.1:6160-23122 GCA_902168425.1 Peromyscus attwateri | reverse complement strand
GGCTTGCCCCAGGCTTGCCCCAGGCTTGCCCCAGGCTTGCCCCAGGCTTGCCCCAGGCTTGCCCCAGTGCAGGAGAAAGGCCAGACACCCAACTGAGTCTGAAGCTCAGTCACAAGGGAGTCCTCATCCTTTTCCCAGTCACTGCCACCAAGGATTGAGGCACCCAGGAAACGTATGCCACCTTTAGACAGGAGGTGGGAAAGAAGGGGTGTAGGGGATCAGAAAAGGAGCATATTCCACAGCTTATGAAGAGAGGAGAGAATTTCTTTGGTAACAAGGCTGACCCAGCCATTCTCAGGCTTCCAAATGACCTGGGCCTCTCAGGGATGCCTATAAATCAGTTTGCATAAGTCAAGGCTTGCTTGTGTGTTATGCATTACCATAAAATATTTTTGAGTAAAAAACTCTGGCCTCTTTTTTTTTTTTTCTCCCCAAGTCACAGGACCACAGCCCTCCTGGCAGATTCCAAGCGAAACAAATTTCTGCTGGAGAAGAAGTGCGGTCCCCTGGCCTCCTCCCTCAGTGAACCCACAGCTGGCTCTTTGTAAGCCTGGGATGTGGCTATTGCCCTGGGAGGTGACCATGCGGCTGTGCCTCCCTGCAGGTGCGCCAGGAGGGCTGCCGGAATCTGTAGGAAACGGAGCTTGGCTGGACCTAGAAGCTGATCCAAGCTACATTATTACAAAAAGTTATTAAGCGATATTCGGTTACAGAATCTCAGGCTAAACAAAGAATGAGGCCCAGTGCAGCCAAACCCCATATGGGCCTGGAGGCTGCACACACCTGCATGGGAGCGAGCAGGCTGGTTAGAAGCCGTCATCAATTCTAGGAAAGCTATAAAGTGTGGATTTGCTTCATGGCACTTTCTAATTAACTGTGCACTGAATTTTCTCCACTTCCCTATAAAGGCCTATGCCCCCCCCCTCCACCCTCCTCTCTACCCTGTCTCTCTCCCCTACAGCCCAAGACACCTGGGAGAAGGTTCCCAGTGAAGCACACACACACACACACACACACACACACACACACACACACACACACACAGCACTCAGACCACGGAAGACACTTCTAAACAGGAAAGCAGCACTCACCTCTGTGTCCAAAACACAAACCAGAGAGGAGCCCCTTGGAAGGCTCTCACAGGAAATAATCCAAAACCGGGAACAAGCCGGTGCCCCTAAAGAAGAACGAGATGCTGTAAGTCGATCGCGCTGACTAAGGGAAGGAAATTGGTCTAACTGATTATATTTACCCAACAGACTCGATAAACAAAGGGTAGAAAGAGGAGTATAAATTCTGTGCGATGCCATGTGAAAAGATTTACCATCTAATGTTCGGGTTCTTTTCACAGCAGACGCTTACCTCGATTTCCGCTACCATTTTATTTATTTATGTATTTGTTTGTTTGTTTACTGATTGCATTTTTGCTGGTAAAGTTGTGCACTCCTGTGACACTCAGTACACTACAGTGGCAAGACCTGAAGACAGCTCAGCCCACTGTGCCTCGGCGGCGGTGGACGTTTCCCCTTGCCTCGCCCCTAGAATTGTGTTGGTGCTTTTAGGATGCTTGTATAATGCACACATGAATAGTAAAGTCAAAGTAAAGGTGGCTGGGGCCGGAGAGGTGGCTCAGCAGTTAAGAACACACTGGCTGCTCTTCCAGAAGACCTGGCTTTAATTCCCAACACCCACTTGGCAGCTCACAACTGTGTCTGTGAGTCCAGTTCCAGGGGATCTGGCACCCTCAGACAGACAGACAGACAGACAGGCAATGCACATTTAAAAAAAAAAAAGATGGTTAAATTCTATAATGAGGTGGGTGTGGAAGAGAAAAAATGTACAGAAGTGGCATGTGAAGAATTCATCTCTCATCACTGGTCACCTGCAAAAGAAAGAGGAAAAACACAACATATTTTGGAGGAAGCAGAAATTTCTCTCGACCTCTTACCTGGCTGGGGTGATGATTCCTCCGGTGCTGAGGTCATCGTTTGGCAGGTGCTGAGGTGAGACCAGGCCTGGCTCACTCCTTTTGGCCTCCACGATGCAAACCCCTTGAAAAACTAAATGAGCAGAGAGCGTACGAGGCAAGGCCTCGTGCCTGGGTGGATGGATGTGCCCAACAGCTTCTTGGAGCACGGCAGGAGAGATGTCTTGCAAAGCCTGGAAAACTGTCCTGAGGCCCGGTGAGCTACTCTGAGGCAGAGCTCCAGGATTTTCCTAGACCTGGGCACTTGTCCCTGGCTGTGGAAACGGCAAAGCTGGCCAAGTCTGTTGCTGTAGGCCACACTGTGCTTGCAAGGGAATTGCCTCGTGTGGACTCAGAATTTGACTATTGGTCAGTGCGTAGATACATTTCTGCCACTCGGGATTGGTATAAAGCAATGGTCTGAGGACCAGTCTGGTCTGTGTCTGTATGAATATGTCTTTTCAAAGGCTCTGCAGAGAAGGACCACCCATGCTAAAGCCAGGTTTTCCTTTGTCTTGCCTTTCCACTTCTTCTGTCTTTCTTTCTTCTTTTTATCATAGGTTCTTACTAGATAGCTCAGGCTGGCCTTGAACTTATGATCTTGACTCAGATGCCCCCACTAGGTCTGTGTTTTTGTTCTTTATCATGCTGAGTGTGAGAAGAGAGTTCAGACTTGGGAGAAGGGATTGCGCACTCAGAAGAAGACAGGGTGGGAACTGTCAGGAGAAAGTCCCCACCCCCATGTGCTTTGAAGGATGTAAGACAAGCTTACACAATATCTCATATTCCAGCCCCAGAAGGGAGGAGGCCACACTGTGTAATATTTCCAGTTATGTTCAAGAAACAGCCTGGAATGATCAGGGTCATAATTCTTGGCTGTAGCAAATGCAAGGGTGAGGCAAAAGGAACCACGCAAGAGTAATTAGGCAGCCGGTGACCGTGGCTCTGAACCTGCCGGCCCTGGTAAACACAACATAAATTTTTTAAGGGCTACACTGCACTGTGCGCAGCACAACTTTGATATCTGAGCCGCAATTAGACTTTGCCCTTATGAGGAGTCAACTAAAAGCTTGTAAAATACACCTGTGATCCTGGCATGTCTTTTTTTTTTTCCAGGCCAGTGTGCACTCTGCTTCCTTGTGACCCTGCAGCTTGTGACAGCCATTTGTGGGTCTTCTCTTGAGGCATTGGCCTCCTGGTGCACCAGGGACCCTTTGCAAACAGTGAAAATAGTTTTACCAGTTGCTGTATGGAAGTCACTCGAGGGTGATATTAAATCTGGGGCGGGGAACACTCCCTAGAGAAATGAATCGTAGAGATAAAAGTCCTTGCTGGGCCCTACAAGATTCTCTGCTTTCATGCGGCTTCGGTGTTTCAGAAGCCTCCCCTTTGCTTCTGTCTAGAGACACTATCTTGGTGTTTTCGAGCAGACATGTGGAAGATACGATCTGCATAGGGATTTCCGCTGGAAGCCGGTCCAAGGCAGCAAATGCCCCCCTTCCCAGAATACACTGTTTTTTCTTGCCTCTTCCTCAGATCATCCCAGGCTGGAACATCTTGCTGCTGAGCACCAGGAAGGGAGAGAGCAAGAAAGGGGCAGGGGAAGGGCGAGCGGGCTAGGAAACTCATATGTAAGACAAGATAAATACTATTTCTTTATTCCTGGTATTTATTCTTCGTCACATGGAGATCGCTTCCAACATGCGGTCAGTTCCCGCAGCAGGCCAGCCTGCCTTGGCTGTCCAAGCAGTTACATCATCACCTGCCACCAGGTGCCTTTCCACCTCAGCTATGTGACATGCGCACCCCTTAAAAGCGCCCATCGGTCACAATTCTCTTCTTTTGCTTTCCTGTCTGTCTGTCTGTCGTCTGTCTATCTGTCTGCCTCTCGCATGTCCCCACTCCGATATGACCTTTCACTCTTTCACTCTCCCCCTCCCCTCCCCCAATAAATCTCTTGCGCTGCCTCTGCTGCGCCAGGCATGTTCCCTAAGAGCATACCTTGCTTGGCAGGGCCTGCTGAAGGGACCCACTTCGCCGCGTTCTTATCCCTTGAGATGCAGCCACAGCAAGGCCTACAGGAGAAAAAAGCAGTCCCAGCATCCAGAAAATGCTTCTGCCCTCTAGCTGAAATGGCCTGCTCCTCATTTCCAAACATCCTAACTGTTCCAACAAGGCCGACTTCTAAAGCCTGCTGCTCCTTCAAGGTTTGGGTGAACCTTCCATCCACAGAAGAGTTATCTGATTAGGAGCAAAGACTCTCAAGCCAGACTCCTGTATTCACATATCAGCATTGGCACCTGGCAGCTGAGCAGCCCTGGATAGATTGCTCAACCTCTCTGTGCTCCGGTCCCTCACCTACAGAATATGGACACAACATAAGCTTTCACAGTTCCTCTCATTAAATATGAAGGTATGTGAAACAATTTAAGAATACTTGGCGCAAAATAACTACTCAAAAAGTATTAGCTACTCTTGTTATTTCTCATGAGATTATCCCCGCACCCCAGACTCACTCTGTAGACCAGGCTGACCTCAAACTCAATGATCTGCCTGCCTCTGCTTCCCAAGTTCTAGAATCAAAGGCTTGCGCTACCACTACCTTGTAGAAATACTCTATCATTGAGCTATATATCTTTAGCTAATGTTTTTTGGGTTTTGTTTGTTTGTTTGTGTTTTGTTTTTTGTTTTTTGTTTTTTTTGAGACAGGCTGTCTCTGTGTAGCTTTGGCTGCCCTGGAACTTGCTCTGTAGACCAGGCTGGTCTAGAACTCAGAGATCCACCTGCCTCTGCCTCCCAAGTGCTGGGATTAAAGGCGTATGCCACCACCAACCGGCTTTTGTTGGTTTTTTATTAAGGCTTGTTTGTTTGTTTATTTGTTTAATGTACATGAGTGTTTGCCTACATGTGTGCCTGCTGTCCAGAGGCTAGAAGAAGGTGTAGGATCCCCTGGAACTGGAATGGCAGGTGGTTATGAGCCATCGTGTGGGTGTTGGGAACCGAACCTGGATCATCTGGAAAAGCAGCCAGTGCTCTTAACCAAACCTCCAGCCCCCTCATAGGATTATCTTGTTGCTATCTGTTGCTAACTCATTTCCTCTATTTTTTTTTCTTGCCTTAATTTCTTCCAATTTAAAACCAAATCTTGTGGGGTGGGTATGGGGGGAATGCAGGTATGGAAACACGAGGGATAAGGTTGAGGGGGTTGGGAGCGGGAAGGGAGAATAATGAAAGAGATGTCTGGTGGAGTGGGGGTATTTGGGGGTTAGGAAGGAACCTGGTGATGGAGAAGCTCCCAGGAATCCACAAGGATGACCCCAGCTAAGACTCCTAGCAATAGTGAAGAGGGTGCCTGAGCTGGCCTTCTCCTGTGATCAGATTGGTGACTACCCTAAATGTCATCATGGAGCCTTCATCCAATAACTGATTGAAGCTGATGCAGAGATCCACAGCCGAATACTGGGCTGAGCTCCAAGAGTCCTGTTGAAGAGAGAGAGAGGAAGGATTGTGCGAGCCAGGGAGGTCAAGATCATGATGGGGAAACCCACAGAGACAGCTGACTTGAGCTCATGGGAGCTCACAGACTCTGAACCGACAGCTAGGGAACTTGCATGGAGTCGAATTAGACCCTCTGCATGTGTGTGACAGTTGTGTAGCTTGGTCTGTTTGTGAGGCCCCTAGCAGAGGGATCAGGCCCTGTCCCTGGCAGTTGAGCTGGCTTTGGGGAACCCAAACCCCAAGCTGGGTTGCCTTGCCCAAACGTGATGCAGGGGGAGGAGCTTGGTCCTGTCTCAACTTGATGTGCCATGCTGTGTTGACTTCCATAGGAGGCCTGCCACTTTTTGAATGGAGGAGGGGTGGATGGGCAGGAAGGTAGGAAAAAGTGGGGGGAGGGAACAGGAGGACAGAAGGGAGGGGAAACTGTGGTCAGTACGTAAAATTAATGAAAACAATTAATGAAAAATACCTTATCATCTGTCCTTTAAGGTGAGATTTCAGGCCCTATTCTTTTCTTTACTTCCTTTCTTCCAAGTTGTATACTAATGAATGAATTATTAAAGATGTAAAAAGGAGAGCAAACAAAAATTGTGTGAGGGGTGGAGACATAGCTCTGTATTCAAATGCAGGCTTGGCATGTATGAGGCTCTAATTTCCATCTTGAGCACCAAGAGATTGAAACTAAGATATTCAACCTCCCCGACTCCTGGAATCATGGTATAGAGAAGGGAGGTGTCTTAGTCACAGTTGCTGCAAAGAGACACCATGACCAAGGCAACTCTTACAAGAAAAAAATTTAATTATAAGCTGGCTTATGATTTCAGAGGTTTAGTCCATTATCATCAGGGTGGGGAACATGATGGCATGCAGGCAGACATGATGCTGGAGAAGTTGAGAGCTATAACCTGAACCACAGGCAGCAAGGAGGGTGGGGCTGAGCCTGGCATGGGTTTTCAAAACCTCAAACCAACACCCAGTGACACACTTCCTCCAGTACTCCAATAAGGCCATACCTATCCCAACAAAGGCCACACCTCCTAATCCTTCTCAAACAGTGCCACTCCCCGGTGACTAAGCATTCAGATATATGAACCTGTGGAGGATATTCTTATTTAAACTACCACAAGATGGCTGGTGTTTTAAACAGTGTATATAAAGAAAGCGTGTGTTGGGGGGAAATCCCAGGATTCCCAGGTCAGGGAATAACAAGGACCTGTGGGTGCCACTAAGTCAAGCATGCACAGAATAAAGTATTAGGGCAATGATGGAAACATCTAAGACTCTAATCTCAGGAACACTGAGATCTGCAGTAACGAAACAGCTTTCCTATGGCGTTCAATCAGCCATGTCCTCTGTGCCTTCTGGGTGCTCTTTGCCATATCAGCTCCTTTCAAAGAAGCTGTGCCTTGTCAAAGACAGAGAACCAACTGGAGAGACCCTGTACACCTTCTACCTCCCCACAGGCAATGTGACTTCTCTGTGACCCCTGGGTGACATCCTCTCCCACACAGTCATGCCAGCAGCAGTGGCAATTGGCACTCTGGGAAGAGTCTCTTGCCTACTTTTGCTTTGTCCTGACAGGGGTGGCAGTTTCCCTAACCTCTGAACCAACCACTCGAGGGGCAGATCAAGAGATAGCACCCATGTGGGCAGGCCCATCTGCCAACCCTCCAGGAATGGTGGATGCCAGCGTGTCAGAGCAGGTAACAGCATCGGAGGTCATCAAGTTGAGCCTTTGACTTCTAAAACTGGCATCCAGGCTCTTCCTGTTCCCATGACGACGACGAGATATGCTGCCTCCAGGTTCAGGTGCCATTGTTTCCTTTTCCTCTCTGATCTCATTTCCCATATGAAAAAAAAATAGAATGCAGGAAGAACAGATAAGTAGGATATAAAAAGCATTTGGGACTGTGATCTCCAACCTCTTTTAAGCGCAACCCACAAGAAGAAACAAATCTTGACCATGATTCAGTATGCATGTGTATGTGCAGAACCCAAGAACCAAGTGTTCATGATACTATCCTGAAACGGGGCATGTTTGGAGATGGCTGTGTCCACTAAACCGAATTCATGACAGAGAGTGTAGGTCACACTGACTTAGGGAGTGTCTTTGCATAGAAACCATATAAAAATATTACTGGTTTTAAATAAAAAGCCGCGCTGGTTACCCTGCGAGGAAAGGTCAGAGGCACAACAAAACCCAGTATCAGAGCTTTATTAGAGGAAGGGGGGCGGGCAGAAGAGAGCGTGGCCAGGCCTGGGGCAGAGACATGTTCAGGAGAGAGAGTGGGGGAGGGGAGAAAGAGCAGAAGAGAGGGGAGGAGTCTGTGTCCTACTTTTTAAGGATTTTTCTGCACATGCACAGGTGGGCTTACGGAGCTACGCCACGCATGCGCTGGTTGTGTGACTGTGCTGCACACATTTGCACAATCATGCAGCGCACTGATGACGTAAGATGTAAGACCCCTTGCTTAACTACTGAACTGCGCATGTGTGGTCATATAGCTGGAGTGAGTGGCAGAATCCTAACAAATATATGCTGAGACATAGACTATGAGCTGGAAAATTAACTCATAGTTGAGTCTAGGAAGCAAACCTGAAATAATGCAGAAAGGGAGAAGGGAAGAGGAAAAAAAAATGTGACAAGCCACTTATGGAGGCAAACTGGAGCCCAGTCAGTCATGCTGGGACCTCATGCAGATAATGTAGAACACATTGCAGAAGTGCCCCCTCCCCCAGGATCAGGAAACCAGGTCTGCAGTTCCCTGTATCTTGGTGTTAAGAATTCCCACTGGGAATAGCTAACCAAAAAAAAAAAAAAATCTTTCTTGCTCTGGAAGAGTTGAGTAGATCCCAGGGGGGCACAGAAATCCCTCAAGCAGAGAGATGCTGAGACGCTGGTGCCTGGGTGAGAAGCCATCCACAGCCAGAGCCATCTATCTATCTTTACTGCAGGCAAATGAGCCCTGAGCTAGACAGGTGGATGGCATTTCAAGAGACATCAGTAGCCTCTGCCCCAGAAATGCCACACTGTCCCATGCTGTCATGCACTCCTTGTTAATCCCCCTTCCTAGATTCTAAAACCAAAAAGCCCAAAATAGGCCAAGTCGGGCAGAAAAGGTCAACACAACAAGAGGGGCTGTGCCCTTGCTTTAACTCGGATAAGTACCAAGGGTCCCTTCTTATAGTTCTCTTCATTATAGCGTTCCTGGCTTCAAGTAGTGAGGGAGAAGTTCCCTGCGATCTGTAATCCAACTGTGGAAGGAGACTTCTGATTACAGCCTTTGCTTCTGCTTTGAACTCTCTACCCACCCTCAGCAGTGGATGTCGGACAGCTCACCACCTCCGTGACATTCGGTCCTGTAGACCGGCCCAGGAAGCCAAACAGAAGGTCTGAGTACATTCTCCCTCTACAAGAACTTTGAAGATTTTGAGGTTGCGAGACACCGTGTAATTACAAATTGTCATCATAGCACAAACATGTCTGGGTGGACAAGTCCAAGGGACAAGGGAATTCGCACCAATGACCAAGCCCTTGAATTCGCTGATCAAACACACATGTCAAGTTTCCCAGGCCTGGCATGTTCACCTAGCAGCATGTGCAGTCCATCTGGAACACATGGCCAGGGCAGGCAGACAGGCACTGGGCTGCTAGCAAGAGAGACATGGACACTTGGAGGGCTTCTGCCAATAGTCCTGGGGTTGAGGAGTTGCCCAAGTCCTCTGAGCTTGCTTTCTCTAGACTGTGGAAGTGCTTTGAAGGGTGGGGAAGGACTCCGTCACAGTCCTCAGAAAGGATCAAACAGAACGTGGCGTCTTGGTTGTGAAACTTGGAATGCCCCCACTTTGGTCACTGCCCTGAACTTTCTGTCCCTTCTTCAGATGCATGAACTGTACAAACGAAACCAGACAATGGAAAAACGCCGGAGTTTGTCCAAAGAACATTCTTTGTCCAGTTTCGTGTAATCACTTTGCTTTAAGCTCCATACCAAGGCCTAACACATGGATCTGCTCTCTTTATCTTAATTCCTCTCTTGTCAACATGTACTACCGTAGGAGCACAACTGTGGAATTCCTGCACTTACAAGGCCTGGGGCAGAGCAATCAGTGGGAAGACAGGGCCTCTTAGCTGTGGTTCTCAAGAGGATTTTATTGAAAGCCGAAAATCATTCATATAAATGAAGACATATCAACGGGAGGCACCAGATAAGGACCAAAGAAGTGGTCTCAATAGTTGATGCAATCCAGGTTAGACATATTCGCATATGAGGCTGCACTCGAAACTTATTTCTTTCCACGTTCTTAGGAATGACCCTCCATCAACCATCCCTGATTTTCTAGTATATACAATGGTTTCCTCTTCACTGGATACTTCCACCTGGGTCTTCAATTATTTTCTATTCAAAACAAAATAAATTGCTTATTATTTTTATGTGTATGTGTGTGCTCTGGCATGGGTTTATGTGCTCTGTGTACATGCAAGAGCCCTCAGAAGCCAGAGGAAGGTAAATCCCAGACATCTCAAGTTACAGGTGGTTGTGAGATGCCCTGTGAGTGCTAGAAATTGAACCAGAGTCTTCTTCAGGAGGAGCAAATGCTCTTAACCACTGAGCCGCCTCTCCGGCCCTGCCTTTCTTCATTCTTAGTAGCCATCTAAAGAATCCCACTTGTGGCCGGGCGGTGGTGACACACGCCTTTAATCTCAGCACTTGGGAGGCAGAGGCAGGTGAATCTCTGTGAGTTCGAGGCCAGCCTGGACTACAGAGTGAGTTCCAGGAAAGGCGCAAAGCTACACGGAGAAACCCTGTCTCAAAAAAACAAAAACAAAAAAAACAAAAACAAAAAACAAAAAAAAAAGAATCCCACTTGCAGGGACCGACCAGTCTTATGGCTCTTCCTTTTCCCTCAGTTTCATCCTTATCATCGTTTTCTTTTGTTTTTCTCACAGGATTTCTTTTTCTAGTTTTTTAGAGTAGCACACCAAGTAACGGATTTTATTATTTTCATAAACATTATAAACATATTCACCTTCCTTTGTTTTCATTTGTTCCCCTCCTCCACTGCCTTCCCTCAAGTCTCCTGCCCCCTCAGGCTGACTCCATTCTTTCACCTAAATAACCTTAAATACACATTTTTTAAAAAAATCAGTATACATAGAAAAGGGCAAAATCATGGGCATAAATGTGTCCAGATGAACATGCTACCCCTTGAACAAGCAGGACATCGCCAGCCCTGTGACAGTCATCGGCTCGGAGCTCCCTTCCGGTTACTCCCCTTCTGAGTAGGAACCATTTGCATGAGTGGTTTAGTGTCCTTCCTGCCCTCCTCCAACACTGAAGAAGCATCCAGCTGCCACGAGAGTCAGCAGTCAAAAGCTCTCAGCCCAATCCTTCTCCAGTGCTCCAGGGATGAAGAGAGCCTTATCCCAGGTCCTGCATCCTTCCTGACCAGTTGCTAGGAAAACAACTGGGCTGTGAAGGCCCAGTCTGCACCCTGAAAACCAGAGCCCGTGCACAGCTGCTCCACGGGCTAGCTAGGACCCTGATTATAACTTTGCCTCCTTCTGCCTGTATCCTTCACTCCTCCAGGTGCTTACCTCAGATTACAGCCCTAATAAACTTCCTATACTCCAATTCTGCCTCCCAGAGACCACAGGAAATGATATCACCAACTTAACTCCTAACATGACAATGTCACGTGGTTCTGAAATTCATGCCAACACGCAGGGTGGGATATTTAGGGTGTAGCTTCTTTGTTCGTCTTTCTGTGTGAGGTTTATACTGTACACAACAGTCACTGGTTCTTTTTTATTGTAAGAGTTACGTCATTCTTTAGGGAAGTAGACTATAGCGTACTTACATCTTTAGTGCTCTTGACCTTTTAAATCTTTTCCCACTTAAGGTTATTACGGGCAATGCCACAGTGTCCTTTTCTGTATGTGCCTTTGGTTGTATGCCCATGTAAGAAGTGCTGTTGAGAGTACCCCTGAGCTACAGCCTGTGCTGTGTAAGGCATATTCATGTCTAGCCTAGTGGGCATCATAGAGAAATGTCCAAAGGTTTGTGCCAATTTATACCCCAGTTAGTGGAGTATGAGAGTGCTTCCTAACCCTTAACAGAAAAGATTTGGAATCTCTGATGTAAGGCAAAGAAGGAGAGGAACTGAGGTTCTAAGATGGAATAATCCTTGCTGTGCCATCAAGGAAGGAAGAGCAGCTTGGTTAGGAGGGAGAGACCCGGGGGATGGGATGCAGTTTGTATCAGACATCCGCAGACTTTTCTAAAATGGACAGATAGTGATGGGGTTTGTCTGCCACAGGTCTTTGTTGCCACTAGCCAGCTTTGTAAGTGAAAAGCAGTCACGAGACTGAGGAAAACTCAGAGTGGATATGTGCTGATAAATTTTAATTAGGGACAATGACATTTTAATTTTCATGCAGTTTTCACATTGTTATAAATTATTACTCTTTGGACTTTTTTTTTTTCCTCAGTCATTAGAAAACATAAGATTAACCAATCTTACCAGGTAGGTTAAACAAGAACAAACTGGTCTGGGCTTGGCTGGTAGGGCATAAGTCACTGACTTTTTTTTTTTTTTTTCCAGACTGTGGAAGCTTCAATTAAAATAAAAAAAATCTGAGTTTTGTGTGGTGACACACATTCTAAATCCCAGCCCTCAGGAAACAGAGACAGGCAGACCTGTGTGTCCGAGGCCAGCCTGGTCTACATAGTGAGTTCTAGGCCAACCAGGGCTACATAGTGAGACTCTGTCTCAAATTAAAAATAAATAAATAAATAAAAAGGAGGAATCGAAATTATATTTGGGAAGTGAAATATTTGTGCTTTGGGGGGAATGATGTATAATGCTAATAAAATGGAGGTGAGATGGTATTTAGTGTAGATGGAGGAGGGTGTAGACAGTGGGGTAGCCAGGTAAAAACCTGTGTAAACTTATGAGGCCTAGTGAGGATTTATTACCTACTGATGACAGACAAAAACACTAAAGAGACAGTATGTGCAAGGATGCATTAGGGGGCTGGAGTGGGCTCAGTGGTGAAGAGCCTGAGTTCAGTTCCTAGTGCCTGCATCAGGCAGCCCACAACTCCTGTAACACAAGCTCCAAAGTACTTGATTTCGCTTGCCTCCAGGGGCACCTAGATCCATGCAGGCACACATGCACAGGCTGTGGACTTTGCTTATTGTTAATAAAAAAAATTAGCAAATAGCAGAGCAAGAAGATATTGGGAGAGACAGCCTGATGCAAAGAGAATGATGGAAGGAAGAAGAGAAGAGTCAGGAGAGTTGGGGGAGATGCAAGCCAGCTGCTGGGAAAGCAGGACATGTAGAAAATGAGGTAACAGGCAATGAGCCATGTGGCAAAGTATAAATAGAAATATGGGTTAATTTAAGTGTAAGAGTTAGCTAGTAACAAGCCTAAGCTATCAGCCGAGCATTTATAAGTAATATTAAGCCTCCTAGTCAATTATTTGGGAAGCAGCTGCCAGGTATTTGGGAACAGGCAGGCAGGAGAGAAATGTCTAATCACACACACACACACACACACACACACACACACACACACACACACACTTAAAAGTAATAAAATATTAAGAATTAAGACAAGGATTTGCTGGCTGATAGGAGAGAAGGAAGCAGCCATGCCTGGCACAAGGGTTTTGAACACAGGGCTGGGCAAATGAGAACCCAACAGTGCAGGGAACCAACAGGGCTCGGTACTGATAGCATGGGTTCTGAGGCCCCATTGTCTCAGTCGGAAGCCTGTCTCCGTGAATACCAACTGGAATCTGTCTCTCCTTCTGAGACAAGGAGAATAGCAACAACAACTTTACTGGGTTATTAAAACAATTAAATCAGATAGTTGTATGAAGTACTAGAGTGATACTGGGCACTGAAGAGTGGCCTGGCTCTCATTATTAATTGTGTAGCTTCATTTTTAAAAATCCCTCAAGGTAAAATGTTAAAGGCAGGAGGGACAGAAGTAACATTTTGCTCTGGACAAATGAGTTTCAACAAAAGGCTATGACAGTTGGCTGTGGGGGCTCAAGGAAGCCAGGCAAAGCATTGGAGAAGGTGTGTGCACTTGTGGGGAGCCACCAGATTCCACAGGAGGACAGGAGAGGGAACAGGACCGCCGACATCAGCTTGAATGCACAGGGCGATGAAGAGCCCAGGTTCTGGTTAAGTCTCTTTCCTGCCTCTTACCAGCTACAAACCCTAAGGGAGGTCATTTAGCTTCTCTCTGCCTTAGTTTTCCAGTCTATACAATGGACACAACCACCAGTACTTACTATCTGGAATTGTTGCAGACTATTAACGGTAAATGGTGAATCTGTTTGAGTCCATTTTCTGGTGCTACCACAGAAATACCTGAGATTGGGAGCTACAGATATCTCCCAGTTTGTTTTCTTTATTTTGGCTCACAGATCTGAGATGTTCCAGATTAGGCAGCCCTATCTGAGAAAGGCATCCCGCGCCCCCCAACTCCTGGTAGAGAGCCAAGGGGGAGCATGGACATGTATGAAAGAGACAGAGCACAGGTGATAGCCCTCTTAATAGCAACTCACTTTCACAATAGCTAACCCCGTCCACCAAGGGAGGCATTAATAAGGATTATTCCCTCAGTACCACCACATCAGGACCCAGGCCTCAGCAATGTGCACTTAGTGTAGGAAACCATATTCAAACCACAGGGGAGGGCCATATAGAACCCACCCACAGCAATGAGGGTCAGAGAAGGGTTGAGCTCTGTTATCTCGACTATATTTAGAGAAGCATAGAACACAGCAGAGGGGCACACAAAAGGCACAGAGGAGTTACCCAGCATGGTAAGGCAGGACTTTTCTGCCTCTGCATTTGACAGAAACAACACGAGAGAGGGAGCATGGTGTTCCAGCTCACCATGCTTTCATGTCTATGATACTGGGGAAGACTTTCAGTCTATGATACTGGGGAAGACGTGCCAGGATAACTCCATCCACAGTGGCAGGAATGTGTGTGACCAGCATTCACATGGTGGTTAGCCAAAAAGCCAAGAGTGGGGCCAGAACCAGGACAAAGCTGTGTCTTCAAAGGTAGGTCCCAGGGTTGGCAGCATGGTCCAGCAGATAGGGCACCTGCTGCAGCGTAATCCATGCCTGGGCACCTGAATTTGATCCTGAACACACACACACACACACACACACACACACACACACACACACACACAGTAGTTTTAAAAATAAAGAAGGTAGACCCTAAATGACCTAGCTCTGCCCACTGTGAGGGCACCTCACAAATAGCCCCCATTCTGTAAAATTTCATGGTC
This sequence comes from Peromyscus attwateri, assembly GCA_902168425.1. NCBI lineage: Eukaryota > Metazoa > Chordata > Mammalia > Rodentia > Cricetidae > Peromyscus > Peromyscus attwateri. The sequence continues at coordinate 8,334 of CABHPP010142457.1, read as the reverse complement.
TTTCAAGACAGCAGCATATTCTGAGAACATGTTCAAAACATGGGTTTGCAGGAGATATTTGAGATTCAGATCTCAGTACTCTCAACTACACGGCATGAAGGGTCAAAAGAAGGACTTTTTGGAGAGCTTGATGGACTCTGTCAGAACTTATGGGCAAAATCCACAAGTTAAATGCGGATAGGGCTGGCTTCAGGAAGGTGTCATGTCCCCCAATCCCTACCCCATCTTACTAATTGGTAAACACTTTGTCCTAGTTAGCTTTCAATTGCTGTGATAAACACCATGACCAAAAGCAATTTAGGAAAGAGTTTAAGTCAGCCTGTAGATTATTCAGTTCACTATCAAGGGGACGCCAAGGCAGGAACCTGGAGGCAAGAGACCATGGAGGGGCATTGTTTACTAGATTGCATCCAGGCTCACCTTCTGCTACTTTTCTTTTAATGCTTTTTAAAAGATTCATTTATTTTTGTATGAGTAAGAAAGTTTTGCCTACCTGTATGTATGTGTACCACATGTGTGCAGTGCCCTTAAAGGCCAGAAGAGGGCATCAGATCCCCCTTCAATTGAAGTTACAGTTGTGAGCCGCCATGTGGATGTTGGGAACCGAACTGTCTTCACCTCCTCACACTTCTACCCTCTGTCTTCTGCAAAAATAAGTGCTCTTAACAGCTGAGACATCTCTCCATCCCTAAGTTTCTTATACGGCCCAGGTTGACTTGCCTAAGGATGGTGCCTCCCACAGTGGGCTGAACGCTTCTATATCAATTAGCAATGTTGCAGTGAAGAAAATGCCCCATGGGCAGATCAGATGGAGACAATTCATCATCTGAGGTTCTCTTTTTTCCAAGTGTGTCTGTTAATATTCTGACCCGACCCTTGAAATCCCACACCTTGGTGCTGCCCTGCATCCTGACGTAAAGGTCTCATTCTAAGGAAAAACTCCTCCTCTTCCCCTCTCTTCCTTTCCACCATGAGGTGTGTACACCTCTCTTTCTCTCCTTTCTGTCTTTTCTGTCTCTTTATCTCCTATTATAATAAACCATTTCTGAGGGGATACAGCGCCTGGATGTGAAGGACTTTCCACACGCCACCACCCCACTGCATCTGCCCAGCATGTTTCCCTGCATGTAATATATCATAACAGTGTCAAGTTGACAACCCAGATTACCCATCACACACTGTACTTAGGTTCTTGGTGTGGGGGTTGGAGGAAGTTGGATGAGTGGTGGAGATTAGCTTAGAAACTGAGAAATTTCTTAGTGACCACAGCCTCTCTATTGTCACCTTGGTCGTTTATGGAGAAGTCATAGTGAACAGCTCTACTCAACCAATTAAAAAATGCTAATGAGGAAATGGAGTGGTATGGGTAAGTCAGAAGGACAGGTCTGAGTAGGGAGGCAGAGAACGGACTTCAGGATTTGTCAATACACAACATCCAAGAGAGATCCTTTGAAGAATAATGCTGTTTATGTCATAAATACGTTAATGATATTCTTTCAAAGAAGAAGCACTGTAATATGAATACCTGTGTCCTGATAGGCTGGGAGAGGAAAAGGAGGCTGATCTCCAATTTATATATGTGTTCTCCGTGCCAGACCCTCTGGACAGTCTCACGGCTCCTTTACCTTCACGTCATGTTGGGCATGGATCCTTCCTGACACAATGGCCTGGAACATGCAGGATTGTATTTGAGGTACCCAGTATCCAGAAGGCACAGGGGCATCAGGTTTTGTGACAGTTCTTCACAGAGTCAATGGATGTAATCTCATGGCCCCTCTCACAGCCATGACACTAGCCTGTCCCTGAGTCTGTTTCTGAGTTATGATGAGTTCTGAGATCTGATTCCTGAAATATGAAAAACCATGCTTCTCACTGCCTCAGATCTTTTCCAGAATAGTAAAATAGCTTAGGCGAGAAGGCACCCTGAGGTTCAGCCGAGTTTGTTCTCTTAAGAATACAATACTTGAAACTGGACCTGGTGGTGCACACCTTTAATCCCAAAGGTTGGGAGGCAGAGGCAGGTAGACTTCTGTGAGTTCAGGGCCAGCCTAGTGTACATAGTGACTTCCAGAACAGGCAGAGCTACATAGTGAGATCCTGTGTCAAAAAATAACAAAGAAGGAGGAAGAGGAGGAGGAGGAGGAGGAGGAGGAGGAGGAGGAGGAGGAGGAGGA
>CABHPP010142456.1:17143-49520 GCA_902168425.1 Peromyscus attwateri | reverse complement strand
AAACCAGAACTTCAACACACACGGGATCAGAACTCAGCTTGAGCAAAGCTGTAGTATACACTGAGCTGCTGTGATCAACACTTCATAAAACTATGCAGGCAACTGCTTTATATTTAGAAGCAAGTTCTGTTCTGAGGAGTCCTCTGACCCATTAATCAGCAGATGCCTTACCCATCATGAAACCATTGCTCAAAACCTTGCCATGAGATAATGACTGCATGGACCCACAGCAGCACCATCACAAAGAGAAGCACCTTCCTAAACTAGACAGTGTCAGGAGTAGCCAGGAGGGCCATGCCCCATGTTCTCACGTGTGTAACCTCTTTGGATTCACCACATTAGTGGTGAAACTGGATGTGTTTAGTTGTGCTTTGTCACAGAAACGTCTGTGAACTTTTTCTAACAAAGAGAGACTCAGAATATCAAATAACAGAGACTTGACCATTGCGGCTCCTGAGGAGACCCACACTAAGGCTACCAAACAAAATAAATGGGTGGAAAATTCATTCATGTCCAAAGTAAGCTTCCAATGGTCTCCAGTCTCCAACAGGAAGTCACTGCTCATGTGGATGGGTCCTGGAGGAAATTAAGGTAAGCTGTCTTTCAAGTAAATACACATAGATCAGATACCAAGAGATATATGCTGGGAGGCCAGACATCATCTATTCCATAATGCATGTAGTGTTATACAATGCTGTGTATGGTACTTGCATCAAATATCAGGCATGTTAATTAAAATTGTGACACGAAGCATCAATAAGTGATTTCTTTCTGAAAAGGATAGTAAAATAAAACCACAAAACCACACTTTTGTAAAAACTAATTACATTACACACTCCTCACTGCAGCCATCAGAAACAACACAGACTGTGGGGGAATAAAACGATGGACATTTTAAGCTGTGACTGTCCCCGAGTGTCAACGCACAAGTCACCTCCAGAACAATGTCTGGTGAGGTGCACCGGAAACTCCTGGACTACAATTACAACATCCCTACTGTCGCTGAAACCACAGATACAAAACATATGGACTTACCTTTCTGTCCTCTGTTTCCGAGCAGTTACTGCAGTTGGCTTTGATATCCTGGAGGAGGAGAAAGAGGGAGAAAGAGCAGGAGTCAGCTTTGTACTTGGAGGACATTCTGTTGAGGTGCCCTTTGCATTAATAAAACACCACACTCCTGGCAGTTCTTTCTCGAGCCATTGCACTTTATGGCAGTTTTTGGAGGGGTACACAGTAGTGTTTGCATTAGAGGCATATGGGTCTTGTAAGGAAGTTTTATTACATGCAGATGAGGGGTGAACCTGAATGCCACAGGTCAGAGATTGGCAAAGAGAAACTGAGGGCCATTAAAATATTTCTCCCTAGTACCTTTATTCATATGAGAAGGGACATTCTTTTAAGCAGATTTAATGTACTCTTCTATATTTGTCATATGCAAATATATCTGGCATCAACACAAGCCACCACCATGTAGTTATTTTTTTTGTTCATTCAGCCATCTTCCTACTCATCTATCTGTCCACCTACCTATATTCTCATCCTCCCAACCATCAGTCCATCTACCCACCCAATCAACTAGCCACCCATCCACCTACTCATCCAGCCATCAGTCCATCAGTCTGTCTATATCCATCCATCCCTCAGTCCATCGGCCCACTCATCTATCACTCTATGCATCCATCCATCTAACCATCAGTCGATCTCTTTTCCCATCCATACATTCATCCATTCACCCATCCTCCCACTTATCTGTCAGTCTGTCTGCCTGCCCATTGATCTCACGCATCCATCCATCCATTCATCCATCTATTCATTCACCTACCAATCCATCCATTTGTCTATCTATCCATCTACCCATCTACCTGTCCATTTATCTGTCTGGATGCTTGCCCATCCATCCATCTGTCTATCCACTCACTCATTCATTCATGTCTCTATCCATCCCTCACCTACTTGTCACCTAGTCCACTATCTATAGTTATTGCATACCTACATCTAATACAATTTTGTTATTTTTCCCCTCACACAAAGGTGAAATTTGTGGTTCCCAACTTTAAGGAACTTATTAGATAGAAGTGAAGACACATTCACACAAGAAACTATGGAATTAATTTATTTATGAAAAAGATTTGGGGTCTAAAAGATGGCTCATTAGGTAAAGACACCTATGGCCAAGCCTGATAAACACTCAGTCACTAAGATATACCTGCTAGAAGGAGAGATCCAACTTCAATAAGCTGTCCTCTGACCTTTACAGGTATGATATGGCATGCACTCCCCCCATACATACACACATACCCATGCAGTAGGTGAACAAACATAAAAAACCCAAAGAGGGATATCCAGTACCCACTAATATCAGGCCAGGTTCTAGGTACAAAGGGCCCAATAATGTATAAAATACAAGGAAGAACCTGCCTTGACAATGCGCATGTTCTGGGGACAAAGAAAGAAAATACAAAAGACAGATTGGTAAATGTATCTGGAGAAGATATGTGCATATGCTTTACCATGAAAAACAATTCAGAGAGAAGGTGTGGAATGCTGAGTGCAGGGCGTGGTGATATTTGTGTTCTAACAAATAAAGCTTGCCTGGGGATCAGAGGAAAAAGCCAGCCACTAGAGTAAACATAGAGGTCAGGCAGTGGTAGTACATGCCTTTAATCCTAGCATTCAGGAGGCAGAGATTCATCCTATCTGTGTGAGTTCAAGGTCACACTGGGAACAGAGCCAGGTGTGGTGGCACACACCTTTAATCCAAGCACTAGTTAACCATAGAGATCTGGAGGTCTGTACAGACAGACAGGAAGTGATAGAGCCGAGCAGAAAGAGGAAGTGATGTAGCTGGGCAGAGAGAGGAAGTAAGATGGCAGGGAACAGAAAGGTATATAAGGCGTGAGTATACAGGAAGTAGCTCTCTTGGGCTGAGAATTTCCTAGCGGTAAGAACTTGTGGCTTGGCTTGTTCTATTCCTCTGATCTCTCAGTTTTCACCCCAATATCTGGCTCCAGTTTTTTTTTTTTTATTAATAAGACCATTTAGCAATTCATCTTACAGTAGGAATCTTAGATTTCAATCAAAAGAAGTGGCCCTGTGTGAAGTCTTAAGGACAGTCCAGACTGGATGATGGGTCCCTGGAATGAAGGCCAGCTAATGAAGTAGCACATGTAAAGACCCCAGATGGTGGTGTGGGTGCACTCTAGCAAGAAGGATAAAGCAAGAAAATAAAGGGTAGGGGAAGAGAGAAGAGGGCAATGCAGTGTTTGCAAAAAGAAAAACACTTAGGGAGCAGCAAATATGACCAAACACACAGCATAGTTCTCAAAGTGAGCTCCCGGGAAGTCCAGGAGCATCAGCAAAGGGTTTTGTTTTGTTTCTTTTTGTTTGTTTGTTTAAATGCATTCTTGTGGTCATCTTAGGAAGTTCACAGAGGTTCCAAAAGAAAGAAGATAGAGAGGGGCAGGGAGGGGGCTGAGGATATGGCCCACACAAGCCTGGTTATCTGAATATTCAGATCCCCAGAACCATGAAAAATCTGGATAGTTCCCCATAATTCCGGGGCTCAGAAGTTGTAGATCGGGAATCCCTGGACCAAGCTGACTAGCTAGACTGGAGCACTGGCAAGCTCTGGGTTCAGCTGAGAGACCCTGCTTCAATGAAGAGAGCACAGAACAAGAAGGAAAAGCCCCAGTGTCAGCCTGGGCCTCCACACATACATACGCATACCACACTTGTAAACATTAAAAAAGAAAAAGAAAGGAGGAAAGAGAAAATACGTAACCATGATCTGAGAATCCTATTTCAGTGTTCGTGAAATGAAACAGAATCAGTAGGTTCAAGAGACATCTGGACTTCCATATTTATTGAAACAATACTCAGGTGCTAAAATATGGAAACAATCTAAGTGTGAAACAGGGATAGGTGAAGAAAACGTGATGTGTGCATACAGTTGAATATTTTGCAGCCATTAAAAAGAAAGCAAGTGTATGGTTTGAGGTAGTGTGAATCAATGTGGTAGGAAGTGAATACTTCAGGGACAAAAAAAAAAAAAAAACACCATAGGAAACCAAGATCTTAAACATAAGGAGTTGGGTAAAGGTGGCTAGCCAAAGGCTAGGAGAGTACTAGCAGCCAAGGATCTGTCAATCTAATGCACAGTTTCCATGAGACAGGAAGAGTGAGCTCAGGAGACTCTTGTACAATGTGGTGACCACAGTTTATAATGAGCTGCATTCCTACCAGATGGCACAGGAGTGGAGCCATGATGCCCACTACAAGATTCTATGTGAGGCACCCAGCACCCAGGTGTGAATTAGGTTTTCTAAGTAGAGACTTCCAAATATCCACACTACACCTGATAAACACATTTAAATAGGTAAGTATGAGGGATACACATTTGAGTACAGAACCCTGGGCTGAGGGCTCATGACTGTTATAGAAGGCCCACAGGGTATCTTGCTGTGGCTGGATTTGGGGTCTTGTTTAGGCTCCTCCAGCTTCAGCATCAGACCTCCCTCCACCACAGAGCATCTCTATGGATTTTGGTACACGTCTTTCCCATTCAGAATCCTAGGTCTGAATCTCTGCTCTGCAGCATAGAGTTACTGTGAACAGGAGCTGGGGGTTCTAGCATGGGCCTGCCTCTCTGTCACACAGCATCATAAAGATTCTGTGAACAAGAACACACCATGTCTTAGGTCTTTTCCAGTGTCTTGAGTCAGATTCCACAACAGCCATTTGTGGTCTGAACAGGTGCTCCTCTCCCCCCCTCACTGCCACACACACACACACACACACACACACACACACACACACACACACGTCTTCCTGTTGGTGATCTAAGAAGTCTTGGTGTGGTTTTACGGAGAAGGGGCCTTTGAAAGAAGAATTCAAGATAAATCCAATTCCTGAGGTTAGGGTCTGATTCAACACCTTGAAGAGCCTCCTTGGCCTGGGATGAGTTGATAAAGTACTTGCCTAGCATGCAGGGAGCTACGGTTTTAATCCCCAGCACCACCCAAACTGTGCCTAGTGATGAATGTCTGCCATCCCTGCACTCTGGAGGTGGAGACAGGAGGATCAGGAGTTCTAGGCCATCTTCTGCCAAACAGATAGTTTGAGGTTAATCTGAGCTAATGAGAAACAAAGAACATTAAATTCAAAAGAGAGGAGCCTCCAGAAACTATGCAGTCCCTTTCTGGAGGCAAAGGCCAGAAAAGGACAGTATGAGGGGTAATTCTAGGATGTGGGACACATTGGCACCAGGTGCCTCCTTCGCTCTCTCACACATACTCCTGACTGAATAGCTACAGTCTCTGATACTGGGCCAGCAAGTGCTCATGCAAAGCCTACCTGTCAGTGAACAAAAGCTTGGGGTGAGCTGAGCTGAGCTTGAAGGAAGGAAAGAGGCAAGCAGGGAACACTTGCATGCATGGGGAGCTGAGCCTGTCATCCCAGCTACTGGGGAAGCCAAGGCTAGAGGATCACAGGCTCAGTCAGGGCTTGCCTGGGCTATAGAGTCAGTTCAGTGTCAGCTTGGGCAACTTTTTGAAAGTGAGACACTTTAAAAAAGTAAAACAAATCAAAGGGAAAGAAAGCTTTAGCTCCACGGAGGAATGCCTGCCAGACTGAAGTGGCCTGTGGCTGTTGCTGTTTTAATCACTGCTGTTACAAATTACAACTTGAAAGCTACCTAGTGGCCCGGTGAGAAGCCCTGGGGCTCTGTCTGCTTGGCCTCACTCTGACCAGCTGAAGCAGGGACTGCTTCCCTTCTCCATAGTGGAAAAGTATCAGGTTAGAAATGAAGGGTCAGATTCTGCTGACCTCCGAAGAAGTGGCAAGGTACTAATCAATAAACTGATGAAATCAATGACCCCAAGGCAGGTTTTCATTTTTAATATGCTATGGAGAGCCCACCTGAGTGATGGAAGGAAGAGGGGAAACGCCACCTGGCAGGATGGGAGCCCTGCCGCTTCTCTTAGATTATCCAATTTATTCTTGTCAGGATTAATTTACTAAACCTAGGCTGGATTTTTTATTTAGATGATATTGTTGGTTTGTCATGCGCCTCAGATCCACACTGAAGGTGCCCCAGGGGACGGCGCTCGCTTCTGAACAATGTTGGGCTCAAATTGGAAAAATGTCACTTTGGGCGCGAACAAATTATTGTTCAGATCGCTCTGCACAGAGCAGGCGTCTCCGGATGGTTCCGAGGTGACCTTTTCTGAACCCAAGTCGTTGCATAAGTACTTCAGCCCCACTTGATAACTTCGCTTGGAAAATAACTCAATGACTTAAGTATTAAGTATGAATCTAAAGGCTTGTACTCATTGCCAAGCAATCAATTTTCCTGCAGAAGCGGCTCATTGGCTTCCTGGAGCAGACAGCTGGACTGCCTCCGGTGAGGATTCAAGTTGTTGGCCACAGATGAGATTCAGCCAAGAGCATGGGGCCACCCTGTTCAGAGTTAGTTATACCATAGTGGGGGACCTCCACAAAAACAGGCTGACTGGGGGCTGGGAGTCAGCTCAGTCAGTGCTTGCCATTCTGGTCTGAAGATCTGAAGCTGATCACAGGAACTATGTGAAAAGCCAGGTGTGGAGTTGTGTGTTTGTAATCTCAACATCAGGGAGGCAGGGAAGGGAGAACCCTTGGAGTTCATAGGCCAGCATATCTAGCTGAATTGGTGAACCCCAGGTTCAGTGAGAGACACTGTCTCAAAAAACATGATGGTGAGCAACTAAGGCAGACAGCCAATGGAGACCCCTGCACATACAGGTGAATGTGCATACAATGAACATGAACATATATACACATTTTAAAAAGAAGGACTGAGGCTAACACCTCTTAGGTGACAGTACAATAGCCATTTCCTTGGTTGGAAGGCACAGTCACCTTCCTGTAAGGAAGTCCTGGTATATGAGGTCTCCATTAATGGCTTTTTCCCATAACCTTTGTGAATCCCTGTTCTGTATGGAGAGCTGTTACCCAGCTTTTTAGAATTTTTTAAAGTTTTTCTCTTGTGAGGCTCCTGTGTTCTTCCAGCTTTTCAGATTCCACAGCCCACAGGGGTTGGTTCTGTCCAGGAGCATTCAATGTTTCCTCTTCCCTCTTCCCAAGAGAGTTTTCTTCTGAGCTCTACACGTTGGTTGTTTCCAAGGAGTTTGGTAGGAAAGAGTTATTTCTGGCCACAGGGCAGTGACAGTGTTATCCTAGGTCATCTGTAAGCATCATTCATGGCTCTGAAGGGTTGGGACATAAAGTCCCCTATGGTAAGTGGAGAAAGACGCCTGCCATTGAGACCCTAGGTCCCTCACATCATGCAGAAGGGAGAACCCATGCATGGTTGAATTATAACCTGCCAAAGATATGTATGCCCATGCCTTGACCCTAAATTCCATAAAGATGAGAGATTTTGGTGAGGGGTGTATGCAGGTGTGATTGAGCTCAGGAGACACAAAGGTTCTGTAGTTCTGGTTAGCCCCAACTCCCCTATGTGGTGACTTTTGACAAGAGAAGTCGCAGGCCACTCAAAGACAAGCAGACAATGGAGTGGCGTTGCACTAAACCAAAGGACCCCTGGTCGGTGTGAGCATGGTCCTGTCAATGCCTTGATCTCAGACTTGCAGCCTTCAGAAGTGAGAAAGAATGCATTTCTGTTGGCTAAAGGTACCTATGGCCATTTGTCTCAGTAACTGTGGAAAATTAAAACAGAAGTTCAAGCTGCTGATCATTAAAGAAAGGTATGGTTGAAAGACCATAGACAGGGGAGAAGATATGCTTTGTGAGCAGGAGTCTCAGACCATGGCAGATGGGCGTACTGCTGCCCAGTGTGCTGAATTGATGATGTCAGCCATCTATTCTGGAAGTGCAATGGAAAGACAAGAGGAGGCTGCTCAGTCTTGATATGAGAGCTAAATTTGGGTCATTGATACCAGTCACAGTGTCCTTCTCCCGATTCTAACAATCCACAGAGAGTACCATGGAAAAGTCAAAGACACAGGCATGCTGAGGTCATCCCTATGGAGTGTGGCAGGACACAAGAGTTTAATGACAAGCCCCAAATCACATCTGTGATCAACTCCCTTTCTCCTGGGGAAAGAACCGTCTACAAGCTGAAGATGAGTAGCATGGTGGGACCATGACATTAAAAGGAATTCCACGCCCTCATGGTCCTGCAACAGGAATGCAAAGCCATGGAATCCCGAGTCAGGGCTAGAACTGGTTGTCTCTATATATGTAGATCTTCCTGATTGTTCATATGCTGACCTTTCTTATTGTTCTAAAAACAATAATTACTCCTCCTTTAGAAATGAGTCCATAAGGCTTAAGATATGCCTCCTCCATGAAAGAACACATACCTGCCATGAGTAAGGCTTTCTCTCTCTCTCTCTCTCTCTCTCTCTCTCTCTCTCTCTCTCCATATATATTTATGTATAGACATACATAAAGAACATATGTAGAGATTTGTGTGCGTGTGTGTGTGTGTGTGTGTGTGTGTGTGTGTGTGTGTGTATAATGGGCCTGTGGCAGTGGTGAGACTCATCTATCATTCCTGTAAGGTGGAGACAGGAGGATCACAAATTAAAGGCTAGCCTGGCTGCATGTGCTAATATTCTTTCTCTATAGACAGATAAATAAATGAAGAAATACGGTATGCAAATGAGTTTAGAAGCCGAGACTGGGAACATGTTGTCAATTTTATGCAACTCCAATTTTGTTTTGTTTTGTTTTGTTTTTCATTTGTTTTCTTTTCCAAAGAAGATTATAAAAAGAAACTTGGTCTACGGAGGTGTATAGCCCAGCTCTCCCATTTTGCAGACATTAAACTGAGTTTCAGGGAGAGGGAGGAAGGGACCTCATACATGCTGATAGTTGGTATAAGGCCCTTGAATCTGTCTGGTGTTCCAGCAATGTACCTCAGAGCCTACGCCAGAAAAGGCCATTGAGTTTGAGCATTTCATTCAAGGTTACCCTCAGCTATATGATGACTTCAAAGCCAGTCTGTGCCAGAGACTCTGTCTCAAAACCAAACAAACAAAAGAAAGAACGTGAGTTCCAAAGTCCCCTTTCTGTGTACAGTCACGCCACCATTTAAGCTCCCCAGGCTCAACAGAGGCGTGAAATGCCTACCAACAGAAGGTGGCTTGACAGGACATCAAAATGCATCCATCAGTCCTCTCTCCTCATCTCATCACCTTGTCACTGTAGTATCTCAGGTCCCTGCAAACAGCAGCAAATACAGCTTGGGAGGGAAAAAATTGCACGATGCAATTATTCTTTCACTGATAGCCACCTCTTTCTGTGTCCCACTTCTAGATTAAGAAAACACAGTTGCCTTAAGGCTTGGTTTTCTTTGTGGCTTAGGGCATGCCCAGTGTTTCTTGGAAGAAGACACCACCATGCCGATAAAGGATGCTGACAAACTTCATGTTCACAGGAGGGGAGTTGGTGCAACTATGAAATCATGCCTTACAGATGGTTGCTTAAGTCTCTGAATCCACTTAGCTGAAATGTCATGATTCAAATCAGGTCACTTATTTGAATCCATGAAGAAAAACATAAAATGTATTCTCTCCACTTCCTAACAAGTTTCCATTCACAAATTTGTTTAGCACATACAATATCACATCTGGCCAGCAGATGGCAGCAGGGAACTTTGCAAAAACTGTCGATGCTTCCAAGCAACATAAAGGATCAGATCCCTCAATAAACTTCCAGAAATAACAATCTTTCTGTTCCCTCAAAATTGTATTCTCCGATAACTGCATGTCTTAATTGCCAAACTCTATGTACTTTCCAAAAATGAGATGGTTTAAAGACACATTATAATAATATGTACTTACCAAGGTTTAGCATATAAAGGATTCCCCCTTCAAGCCATAGATATTGTGAAAAGGGAAAAGCTAGGATTTCAGTCTAACAGTGAAGAGCACCAAGAGTCTAAGAATCATGTCCCCTGGTGTCTGTCGTGTGGCTGGGGAGTCAGCATATTAACTTAGAAAAAAATCTATCGGAAATGGATTCATCTGCCCACACAGTGGCCTTCTAAGTAGGCAGAGGGATGTTGGGAAGAGTTAAAGAGCATTTCTTTGAGAAATGATACTTCCTTAGAAGAAAACTAAAAGCTGAAAAAGCAGAGGACCACAGAGGGCTCCCACAAACAAAGATTTTTCTGAAAACAAAGCGAGGAAGATACTGCCACTGCCTTCTCTCTGGGGACTGCTCACTGGCCTCACAGAAGTGTTTGGCTGGCTTTCTCCCAAGGTTTTGGTAGCAAGGCTTCTATTCCAGCTGTGTACACAAGAGTGAGCAAGTGGAGGGAGGGGAAGGGGAGAGGGGTCTGAACTAAGGTGGTGGCTGATGGTTTAGCACAATGGATCTGATCCCTGAGAGGTAGCTGCTCCGGGGCAGGGGCCCTGTGATGAAGGTGAGCTCAAACCCAGGGTCCTTCAGCAAATAAGAGCTATGCATTGATGCCACAGCAGGGGCTTAATGAGAGTGCTTTTAATTAACTGTAAAAGTAATTACCCATATTAGATGTAAATCACACTTGTTTCTACAGGAGGTGCATGATTTCAGCGCAGCTTTTAAGAATACTTCTTGAAGAGCTGTTAGTTGCCAACTCTCTCCAGGAGTCCATGTGCTAAACAGCAACAAAATAATAACAGGGCCTGGGAAAGCCAGCTAAGAACTGTCTCCTTTCTTCTGCACCAGGCCCCAGCATTTAGCTACGCGCTCTCCAAGGCTGCAGGCTCCAAAAGGCACTCCAGGCGTACAGCACTCACAGCGTGGAAGTCGAGGTGTACTGCTTTTCATCTTACTTTTAGCCACTGGGATGCTCCTGACAGCCCTTCCCCATGGATGGGGATAATCGCATGACTCGGGAAAGTAATAGGAAGGAGGGTTAGGGTGATACCCTACTCAGTAAAGCTCTTGCCTTGCAAGCACAGGGACTTGAGTTCAGTCCCCCAGAACCTACTTAAATGCTGGCTGGCCACAGCAGCTCCTGTGCACTTGTAATCACAAGGCCGAGGAGGGGAACAGAGACTGCTGGTGAGTGGAACACACTGGCCAGCCTTCATTCCTGGTTGGTGAGGCCAATGAAAGACCTTGTCTAAGTACAGAAGGGAAAGCCTGTGAGATGGGTTATCAGGAAAAGTCTCTTGCTGCCAAGCCTCATGACCTGAGCTAGGACGCAAACTGTAAATGGAGAGAAATGACTCTCAAGAGTTGTACCTCCATCTATACAAAATCACACACTCCCCCATATAAATGCATGGACACACACACACACACACACACACACACACACACACACACACACGGAAGCCTAAGATACAGAAGGAAGCCAGCCCTTTGTGGCGGTGCCTGGAGTAAGCAAGTTCAGGGGGATGTTATCCAGACAAAATTAATCAGTGAGGGGCTGACTTCACCCCATATTCCCTGCATGTCCCACCCACAATTCTCCCATAGGACTATACCTATCTGTCGCAGAATCAAACTGAGTTAGAACAGCTGGAGGAGCACAGGAGGAAAAGGAGGCAGGATAGAGAGGGAATCCAGGTGAACTGGGACTGGGAGACTGTTCTGAGCTGCTGCCCTTGACATTCGGGACTTCTACAAGTGTGTGGGGAATGCCCCTACCCTTCTAGAAGGATGCAGTTGGCAAACACAAAATTACCCAGCAATTATTTATATGTTGATAAACACCTTCATTAAAGGATCTGAAGATGCAATTACCAAATTGAAGTTTAGTGCATTTGACTCAGCAACAGACTGATGATGGAGAAGGGGGAGGGTGGCTTTACACTCAGCCAGACAGGGATTCAATTGACACACAAGTCTCCTCTGAAAAGATGTCCACCTCTCCCTGTGGGAAGATGCCCACCTCTCCCTGTGTAAAGATGCCCACCTCCACCCAGGTGAAGATGCCCACCTTTGCCCAGGTGAAGATGCCCATCTCTGCCCAGGTTAGATTCCCACCTCTGCCCAGGTGAAGATGCCCACCTCTGCCCAGGTTAGATGCCCACCTCTGCCCAGGTAAAGATGCCCATCTCTGCCCATCTGCACAGTGTGGGGAAGCTTTGTGATTTTCTTGTCAGAGTCACCGTTGTGTGTTTACCATGGATGTTGCTTGTGTTGGGTTAAAAGGAATAGAAAAATAGAGAAACTTAAAGGGAACATGAGGAGGCAAAGAGGCCCCTCCTTTGGAAATCTGGTTAAAGTCTTTCCCAGGTTGGCTGTTTAAGAATATTGATATAAACAACCAACAAAATCTACTGTGAAAGCTGGGCATGGTGATGCATGCCTTGAATCATGGCTCTCAGGAGGCACAGGCAGGTGGATTTCTGTGGGTTTGAGACCAGCCTGGTCTATACGGTAAGTTCCAGTCCATGTAAGGCTACATAGTGAGACCCTGTGTTTAAAAAAAAATCTCTATTAAGATTGCCTGCATAGAGATATCTTTTTAAGAGAAAAATTGCAAATGAGAATCCTAAGTGAGCAATGTGCCATGATTTAAGTCTGAGCCTGTGTGGCTTGTCTCTGTTGTAAACCTGTAACTGTCTTGGAATCTCACAAACATTGCTAACCTGACTTTAGTGAAAACATGCCTTGACTTTTGAAATGCATGTTTGATTTATTCTTCAAGTACTTTGCACATGTATACAGTTACCAAGCATTTCGATCATATTCAACCCCAAACTTTTCTCAGAACACCCACCACCATCTCCCACTTCCAACATCAAAACCTTATACTCGGCTATCAGGGGTATGCTTGACACTGTGATCATCCTTGGAAGTCTGCACCATACCCCAGTGCCCACTGCCCTTCTCCTGTCCCTTCCAATTACACCCATGCTTAAATCTATGTCATCATTTTTCCTAAACAAAACCCAGACCATCTCACACGGGCTCATCCTGAAAGTTTTTTCTTTTTTTTTTCCCCCCTGTGGCCAAGTAAGACTCTACTTCACTGACGTGGAGGTCTCTGCAATGAGCTCCTCAGGCTGCTGCAGGTAGGGCATGAGGTTGTCTCCCTCTTCTACAATGACTGAATTGCTTTGTGACAACTCAAGAGGGGACTAGACAGGAAAGTTATTGGCTTGGTGTGGTGCCCTAGTTCAAGAGCAATCACAGAAGCTGGAACAGGAAGCATTTTCAGTCTTTCCTGGGGTCACAGGCACGTGTACTTGGTCCCCTCCATCTGATAACTTCTATATGTATAGTCACCACTCATGTTGGTTACAGGAAGTACTCACAGAGGAAAAACAGCCTCACAACCTCTTGAGGAAACTCGGCACAAGAAACATTGATGAGCACAGAGATGATGAAGGAATCCTGTCTGAGAGCTGGAGGGTGCATTGAGTCTCACCTCTTACTGTGGATCAAAATACTCATGGGAGACACCCCAGGAGCAAGGCTAGCTTGCTCTACTGCCTGCTTTTACCACTTATTTGGGGGCCATGGGGCTGTGCATGGTCGAACCTCACTTCCCACAATCCAGAACCAGGGAATGACAGACCGTGCCCCTCAGGCGGGTGTGAGTCCTAGTGAGATACAGCATGCAAATGCCATAGTTAGGGGTGCACTATGTTCCTTGCCACAATCACAGTCTAATTTGATTACAAGTATGCAATGCAAGCACACGTTTGTGCAGGTACACACACCCACGCTTGTACTTTTAGAGACCACAGGAGGATGACAGCTGCTCTATCACTTTCTGCCTCTCCCCTTGAGATAGGGTCTCTCACTGAACCTGGAGCTTGGCTGGATGCTAGCAAGCCCCAGTGCCTCTCGTGTCTCAGTTCCCTATCATCTCCTGCCCCTTGTCACCCTTTGCCCCCTTACCTCCACTGCAGTCCTGGAGTCACAGGCTCATGCAGCCACAGCGGGCCCTTCTATTGCAGTGGCTGGGTATCCAAACTCAGGTCACCATGTGTACACAGCAAGTGCTCTTCCCCAGTAAATCATCTCCCCACCCCCTAAAATGATTGTATCATGATATTTCAACTGAAGTAAGATGTATAAGATTTCTTTAATTCTTCCAAGTCATTGCCATTCAGTCTGTTAAATGGACCCATGGAGGCCACATCAGATGCAGTTTCTAAAGATATTATTATCCTCTGAAATGATGCTGACAGAGGCTTCCAACTCAACACCCACTGAACCAATGGCCTGGTAAGAGCCCAACGCTACAAGGACTCAGCAAAAGCATTTAATTCAATATTTAATTTCCTCTTAGGAATTAGACATGCTGGAGAGACACCCAACTGTCAGAGTAAGATTTATGCCAATTAAAAGGAAGCAAACAGCTGAAGGTCAACTGAGCTGGTGCAAAGGGTTTTTTAAAGAGAAGAAATTAGCATTCTTAGACTTCCTGTTGAGTATTCTGAACTGAGTCTCTAGTCTCTACGAAATGCATGCTGAGCTGGGCCTCCACTGTCCTTGCAAACCGTTATCTGTGATGGTCCCTTAGAGCACACACATAGACTGCAGACTTAGCCCTAATTTATTGGGAAGTAATATTCTCTTCCCCTTGAATCCTTCACTTGGTACTTTACTACCTAGTGGGAAATGGGTAGCAGCATTTTCCAGAAGATTCAGTCACCAACCCTTCATTTCACGAATGTGAATTGCATGGTCTAATCTTAAGTAGTCAATGTGGTTTAAATGGCCACCATTATAACCACCCTCCCTGTCCACAGTAAACCAGGATAGATGTGGAGCTGGCAAAGGTGTCTTCTGAATATTCTGCACTCTGGAATAGAAATTGTTAACATGGCAATACCTCATGCAGAACATTTGCCAATGAATAGATCAACATTAAATAAATTGTATAATAAAAGTGATTCCAGGGCTGGAGGATGGCTCCATATGTAAATTCTTTGCTGTTCAGACAGGAGGACCTGAATTGAGATCATCAGTATGTATATAAAAAGCCAGACATGGGGGGGGGGGTGTCATCTGTACACTTAGTTGTGGGCTGCACTGGAAGGAGGGAGTCAGAGGCTCTCCATGACCAGACAGTCTAGCTAGAATGGCAAACTCCATGTTCAGTGAAAGACCCTGTCTCAAAGTCTAAGCTGACACCAAAGTCTAGGTCCCATTGTAGACTCTGGGGCCACTGGAGGCAAAGTCCTGATCCCACAGTGAACTCGGGATGGGAGGATGAAAGGAAAAAAAAATCTACTAAAACATACTTTGTTCAAAGCTGCATAATAATGCCTAATGCCTTATATTCTAATTTAAGAAATTACATGAAAATAAGATGGGCAACAACAGAGCAAGATGCTTGATGTCAAACTCTGCCCTTCCCACTCATGCACACACACCATGCCCTTCACAAACACATAAACAAAACCCACAGAGCTGACCAGTTTCTTCTGTTTCCCAACTTTGACAATATAGAGATACAAGCTGATATGCTAGAAATACATGGCAGCGTTTCCTTTTGGCATTTCAGCACAACAGGCATGTACATTTCAATGCATTAGTTATGAAATTCTGATCCCCAAGGGTGAGTCGAGGACCTCCGTGGAAATAACTGAGCCCTCACAAGGAAGGAAAGTGTGTGCCTATGCTGGTCCCAGTGCGCAAGACTGCAATAACTCCTTTTACAAAAACAACCATCTTCTCACTCAAGCATAAGGAAGATGTACCTGAAAATAGACAGTTGAGGAAAATTACATTTCCCTGCCTCTTCACTCTTTTCCACAGGTGCCATATGTACTTACAGAACGGGGCTTTTGCGCTGAGATGCAGGAAGAGAATTCAAGACATTCTCTTGAAAGTTTGGATTACTTTCTCCTGCACATTAGCAAGCTTGCCCCTCCAAGGAAAGAGTCATTTTTGTGCTGACAACAAATGACAGAAATCCAGGCCATACCTGAGAGGACCTAAGCACTGCATTCCTTATGATGTGCTGGGAATGAGGGCACTTGCACACACAAGGCATATACAGACAGCCAGGGACACACACACACACACACACACACACACACACACGCACACGCACACACAGAGAGAAATAATCAAAATTTGAAATGAAAAAGATGAAAACAAATGGTGACTAGCCCCAGTCATGAAGACTGATGAAACTGAGCACAAAAGCTCTGTCGTGTTTGCAGATTCGTGCTAATCACCGGGAATGTGGATGCCTGTGCTCCTAAACAACTCCAGATCATAACACCTACCACCAGGAAATTCCATGACAATATGGTTGCTATGAAATATTATTTAGTAAATGACAGGGGAAAAATCTGTGCATGTTCAGTACAGATTCGTTTTTTTTTTTTTTTCTTTTCTTTCTCTAAATACTTTGATTCTAAGGCTGTGTTAACCACGGATATGAAAGAATGACTGACTATACAGAAGACACTAATTCCCGTAAGGGGCTACAAGACTCTGTCCTCTTTAGAGGAAGCAAATTCAAAGAGATGGCATCTCTCACCCAGGGTTAAAGAGCCGATGCTGAGGAATGTTGGCTTTGCAACGTGGACCTGTTTTGTTTGGCTCAAAAGCCAGTGACTGATTGATTGATGTTTGTTTGTTTGAAGGTTTCCTTGATTTCAGTTTTTTGCAGCATTAAAGGGCTAACTCTGGGTCTTGCACACCACTCACAATGGGAGGACAGCACTCTGCATCCAGCTCCAGACTGGTGACTCAGTGCTCTGCTAATGATTCTGATTCCCACCCCTATCCATACTCATTCTTTTCTTTTTCTTCCTTTTTTTTTTGTCTTACTGTGTATACATGTTAGTGTATGTGTACATTAATGTAGACGCCAGAGGCCAATGTTGAATGTCTTTGTTTGCTCTCCACCTTATTTTTCAAGACAGAGTTTCTCATTGAACCTGGAGCTCAGCAATCTGGTTAGACTATCCATAAGTAAGCCCCGAGATCCTCCCCTGTATTTACCTCTTCGGGTAGGATTACAAACATGCAACTTCACACCTGTCTTTTTATTTGTGTACTAGAGATTTGAGCTCAGATCCTCATCTTTGTGCAGCAAGCATTATGGACTTAGGCGCCCCTCCAACCCTCGTGCTCATTCTCTTGAAGTAGTAACACAACACATAGGAACCTGTTGTTATTATTATCATCACCACCATAATCATCATCATCATTATTGGTTATTGAGACATAGGCTTACTATGGAGTCCAGGCTAGCATCAAACTCAGAATCTCCCTGCCCCATCCCTATGCATCACAGATTAAGGTATGTGCAACCATACCTATCTTCATAAAATCCTGTTTAAATGGATAAGTAGATGAACTTGCGGAAGTAGGCAGTTTTTCACTCACTAGGACATCCAAACTACTTTGAGTCTTTGTTAATCACCTGAGAAATGTTCTCTTTTTATGAGAAATGTTTATAAAGGAATGTTAACACAGAGCCTAGACTCCAGGGTTGCTAATACAACCACCAATTACATTCCACACTAAATGGCTTTACAACAAGTCACTGGGTGTCTCCATCTACGCTTTAACAGAGACGGTAGGAAGTAAAAAGCGTCTATTGACATAGAGGCTCAGAAATACATTCTGGTTATAAAATTTCAGATAGGAGAAATAAAACCATGAGATCTTTGAGCAATTTCATCATCACTAATAACAATCTCTTAAATTATTAAGCATTGTCCAGAGCTCAATTCAAAGACTCCTCACCATGGACACAAAGCAGGCAAGCAGGGAGATCACGTAAATGAGAATTTTAGCTAAATCCACACAACCTTGAATTTAACCACAGTTCTAAGCATGCTGTGGAGAACACATAAACACAAATTTTCTTTAAATAATAATTTTTGAAATAAGAAATTATTGAACATGTCACCAACGTTAAAACAAAATCCAGCTTTCCACTTCCTATGGACAATGGCTGCTTCTTGGCCATATGCCTTAGTATAGACTAAATCTTGGACACCTTAACACATTTTCCTTATGCCCTATGAGTACAGGGACTTGAAGGCTGCTCAGGAATGGAGCCAAAGCCCTTTTCTCCCAAGAGTAGAGAAAAGCATGCCCAGGGTGAAGGACTCCATGCCAAAGAAGATGCTTCTTGTTGGTTGATTTTTTACTATTTGTCTCTTTGGGGGCCTACCACTCAACTCCCACATAAATTAAACGTGGAGGCTTCTTCTTAATTATCAATGCCTGGCCTTAGCTTTGCTTGTTTCTTGTCAGCTTTCCTTAACATAAATTAGCCCATCTGTCTTTCGCCTTGGGGCTTTTGCCGTTTTCTTACTTCTCTAAATCTTACTCTTAATCTGTGGCTTGCTCTGTATCTGGGTGGTTGGCCCACAGAGTCCTCCTCCTTCTCTGGCTACTTCCTTTTTTCCCCCAGATTTCTCCTCCTATCTATTTTCTCTGCCTGCCAACTGCACCTATTCTTTCTCCAGCCTTGCTATTGGCTGTTCAGCTCTTTATTAGACCATCAGGTGTTTTAGACAGGCACAGTAACACAGCTTCACAGAGTTAAAGAAATGCAACATAAACAAAAGTATCACACATTAAAATGATATTCTACAACAGATGCTGTATCCCGACTTTCCTCCACTCCTATTATTCTTTTCTCTTTGAACTTCCTCCAGGGTCTGGAGAAACATGAAGCCCTTCCCTTATTCTGGGGGCTTACTGTTTCCCATCATATTCCTGGTAGCAAGCTCAGATGGTCCTCTTGCCTTGTCTGAGGCTAGCAGGTATTAGGATGGCTGATCAGCTCCAGTGAGAGCAAATATCAGAAGAGCCACAGCTGATAAAGTTAGCTCAGGTCACCCTTTGGGGTTGCAGGCCTGGCAGTCACTTAAGCTTACTCAAGAAGTCCTAGGCTCAGGAGGCCTGGCAGCTGCTGTAGTTAAAACAGAGCTTTTGTGGATTATCATGGGAGAACGAAGCCATTAAGAGTCCTTCAAGAGTGGCATCTATACCAGACCACCCAGTCAGCCTAACTAGTCCTTCTACTCCACTGAAACCTGACAATATAGGTGAGAGATTTGCCTGTCTCCTTGAAGGGATTTGTGTTCAAGGATAACAGTTGTAAATACTTGGGCTTATTGTAACATTATTCTAATGACAATGTCAGGGAACTGGTGTCGATACTAGGACCCCAGTTCCATTCACAACACTCACAACCATCTGTAACTTCAGCTTCAGGGGATCCAACAACCTCTTCTGGTCTCCATGGGCACTGCACACACATGCACATAAAAACATACAGACATATATACACATAATAATAAAATAATAAGATAAATCATTAAAATATGAATATCATCCTACAAACTATTGCCTCCAGTCACATGATTTCCATGTTGTTTATATTGTCTTTTTATTTCTCCATCAAGCCCCCATCTTTTTCCCTCCTTATCATATTTAGAGCAATACAATGGGTCTGTATTAGAGACTTCTTTTGTTGCTACAAAAGCTTAAGGAAGGAAGGCTTCCTTCCTGTTCACAGATGGAGGATACCATCCATCATTGTGGGGAAGACGTGGAGGCAGGAACATGAGATGGTTGCTCACATTGTGTCCACAGTCACAAAGCCGAGAGAGATAAATGCTGGTGCTCAGTTCACTTTCTCATTTTTATTCAGACCAGGATGCCTGGCTATGGGATGATCCCACCCACAGTTACAGTGGGACTATCTACCTCAGTTAGCTAAATCTAGAAACACCCTTTCCCCCAGAAGTTTGCCTTTTCTGTGATTCTAGATGCTACCAAGCTGAGGGTCAATGTTAACCACTGCAGGACCAGGAGGTCCCAGATCTACTATTGTTTCTTGTTTTTATATCTAGTACATGTTGGTTTACTAAGCCAAGGATGTCCTCTGCATTCTGATATTGGTGTCTATGGAAGAGCTACTCTGCGCATTTCATTAATATCTGCCCTTCAGGGAGGAATACATGAAGGTTCAGGAAAGATTCCTGTCTATGTTCCAGACGCACAACTGGTGTGCCCATCACATCCTCATCCATCCATCAACTGTGGAGTGCCCGTCTAAACTTCCAATGCCTCCTTATCCCCTTGAGAACACCACCAAGCTCCCTAGTCAGTTCGCGCCTTCCAGTGCAGGTCTCCTGACAGTACTCAGGTCGGCAGGCTAGGCAGCAGGTATCTGTAGCCACCGAGTCACCTCACAGGCCCCACTTCTCTGCCTTCATTACTTTACTTGTCCTTGATGCCCCTGACTATTCAGCCTTCACATCCATTTGGTCCATGGAGACAGGACTTGTTTTGTTTTCTATTGTTGTTTCAGGATCATCCTCGGATTGGTAACACTGTAGCTGGTAATTTCACTTGCTTAATAATGATGGGAACAAGGTGCAGAATGTGATGGCTGAGCCAGACCTTGATCCATTTACTTATGCACCTGACCTCACCCGAAAGACTTCCTGTCTAAAAAGATACTTCATAAAATAAAAAGGGGGAGCCAGGCGGTGGTGGTGCACACCTTTTATCCCAGCACTCGGGAAGCAGAGGCAAGCGGATCTCTGTGAGTTCAAGGCCAACCTGGGCTACAGACTGAGTTCCAGTAAAGGCATCAAAGCTACACTGAGAAACCCTGTCTCAAAAAAACCTAAATAAATAAATAAATAAATAAATAAATAGGGGGGAATCTCAAAAATACTTCTGCTTTATCTTCTTGGTAAGGTTCTTCTTCCTCCTCTGAAACTTTCAGTAATTATACACTTCTTCACTTTTTTTTTTTTTTTTTGGTCTTTCGAGACAGGGTTTCTCCATATAGTTTTGATGCCTTTCCTGGAACTCACTCTGTAGCCCAGGCCTTGAACTCACAGAGATCTACCTGGCTCTGCCTCCCGAGTGCTGGGATTAAAGGCATGCGCCACCCCAGCCCAGCTCCTCACTTCTTTTCCGTCTCTAGTCCCTCCCTTTCTCTTGCTCTCTCCTCCTTCTCTCACTCCACACCCCCATACACACAGGTGCTCTTCTCTTTAACTCTTATGCTCATTCTCCGTTTCGCTTGCTGCTTCCCCTCCAGTTCTCTCTCAGATCCACAGTTTCCAAGCCTCTGCTGTAACAACTCTGGCTCTGACTTTGTAGATATTTTATCTACCTTTTATATTTGCATTTCTTGCTTGTGCCATGGGTACCTCCCTCTAAATACCTCCTCTTTTCTTCCATAGTAATGTTTTGTCTTATTTACAGCCAGGCTGACATCAACTCATTAGGCTCAAGTACTATCCCTGCCTTGACCAAATACAAACAAACTCAGCAGGGTTACTCATGCCTCTCATTGAGTTGAATGTACACAAACATGGGCTAGTGAATCACTGGTATGTGGCCAATTATTCCCAGAGTCCACAGAGGATGAGGACAACTTGCCCAGTGGAGTACCAACTTTCTCTTCCAGTGCTGGCCAGTGACAGATCAGAAGACTGAGGTGACCCATTGCTGCCAACCTCCCTTCTGGTATTGTCAGCATAAGAATCACCCATTCTGTATTTGGGGACTACAAACTTAGCTACAAATACAGAAACACCTAAAAGATGCTTTCTGAGAATGTGTTAAGAGACAGCTCATTGTGGGTTCAAATTAAGTTTCTGATGCCCATAAGCGATATACAACTTGAACAAGCTTGTAAACTGAACCGTAGCTTTGCTATCTGTGGATGGGAAAACAACAGGACTTGACTCACACAGCTATGAAGGTAGCACATCAGATTATGCAAAAGAGATGCTTAAGCCCACACCCCCACATAGTAAAGCTGTTGTCACCTTGGTGATCCTCATCACCCTCTTTCTACTATCACCTCCAACTTCTTTCAGGGAATTCCTGAAATAAATTCCATTAAGAGAATAAAACATGGCTGGAGGCATAATTCAGTGGTAGAGCAGTTGCCTAGTGGGCACAAGACTGGGTCCCATCCCCAGCCTCACAATAAGTAATAATGATGGTGATGACGACGACAACGACAATGAACTGCTCAACCCTTCGCTATGTTGCGGTGCTCCCTCCCGCCTTCCTTGGGTGTGGGTAGACTGGAGGGAGGCAAGAGAAAGCAGCAGGAGGGTGGAGTGAAGGAACAGCTCCATCCCTCTCTGTCACAGAGAAGAATCAAGACTGAATAATACATTCAATGAGTTACTTAATTAACTGGGTGAAGGTGACGCAGAGGTAGCTGGGTAAAATAATGAGATGTCAAAGCAGAGAAGCTTAGAACAAGGCAGGATTTGAAAACCTTCCTGTCAGGAGAAGCCATGGGATTTTTCAGACAGATGACACCAAGGAGTTTAATCTTCCTGTTTTTGTCCTTCTGAAAGAAATGGTCTTAGGTAAAATATATATTCATATTATATATACATATATATATATGTATGAATATGAAAAACTACAGAAATAAGGCCAAATGTAAAATTAGCATTTGTGCAGGCGAGGTCATTAAAATGAGTTAGTCCAGGTCTTTTATAACATTAAGCTACTATGAAAATGAGACGAATCAAAACTAAAAAAAAAATAAAAAGGTCTGGTTAAAAGGATCTTAAATGGAGAGGCTGCTGCTAATGGCATGGCCATCTCAGAAGGACTAATTAAGCTGAAATAAATGTGCTTCAGAGGGGAGGAACATTCCGTGATCCACCTAAATGTCAAATGCTGACCACCCAACTCACCCGCCGTTAATTAAAATCTAGTTGTCACTCCTAGTTAAGTCCATGGGCATCTCCTTCTGTCTTCTTTCTAAGGACATTTCAGCCACACGTGCCCTCCCACCCTCATTGATCCTGCCAATTAATGCTGATTTTTTTTTTTTATCTACATGTTTTGGGGGTCAAAACGAAAGCGCAACCTGTGGTTTTAAATGAAACAGTCCATCCCACCATAAGTATTTGTGACATTAATGAGTCTTTTAACAATAAATTCTAAATCAGGGCTGACTTTCAGGGACTGTAGCTGTTGGGAGACTCAGGGAGAAAAAAAAAGTCGTTAAACATCCTCAATTAGGCGAATAACATGGTGTTTCTTTTTCCTTGTCACAGACATGGCATCTGCGCAGTCTCATAGGACTTAGACACATGTGTTCTTTTTAATACCATGCCAAGTGGATCAAGTTTTCTCTTCCTAGGGCCCATTCTTGACGATACAGAGTACTTCCACCGCAGCTCCGTGTCTTACACCATCTATATATTCACTATTCTCTTACGTATCCATCATAATATATATTATGTGTATAAATTCACTTTTCATTTGAAGCTAATTCTGAAATTAAAAATTTGGCATGGAGGTCCAGCTTCTAATATGCACATGAAGGATGCCTATACTCTGGGGTGGGTGACCATTCTAGACCTGCCCCAAGTTGATTGTCTCACAGAAGGCAAACCTCATCATGTTGTCCCCTAAGGTTTATGTTTCAATATAAATAAATTTTACTTCCAACAACAAATGCTCTGTGGATAGCTATGGACTCACATTCGTGATCTACAGCCCTTTGAAGGCTGGAGAACACTGGTGATATTTTCTGTGAAATATGTTTTTTAAAAAGAACAATACAGATTAATGGAGGAAGATACTGATAGACAAGTGAAAAAAATATAATAAAAATATTAATGGAGATTAGCTTGAAGAAAGATGCTTATATAGTATGCATAAATCCTGGGGTTTGATCCCCAGCACCACATAAACCAGGTGTGATGGTGCACACCTGTCATGCCAATACAAGGGAGGTAGAAACAGGAGGACCATGAGGTCAAGAAGGGCCTGAGCTATATGGGGAGTCTGAGCTAGCCTGGGTTTATTTGAATTCTTGTTTCAAAACTAAATGTGTGTGTGTGTGTGTGTGTGTGTGTGTGTGTGTGTGTGTGTCTTCTCTAGCATCAATCAGCCAACCAATCAGTATAATCAATAAGAATAAAACTTTACTTCTGCCTTTGCAATGCACTCAGGTTATAGGTGAAAATCAGTGCTTGTCAGTCCACAAACTCTTTGTGGGGAGGCTCCAAAAGTTTGAACATGGAGATAAATGCAGTGCATTTACAACAAAGTACAGATTCCTAAAATTCTGTTGCCTGGAGTGCAGAGTGAGTGAGCACAGAGACCATACATGTGTAGTATGGGGGGGGGGACTATTCTCAGAAGAAGACATTTCCTTTCTAGGAGGTGGGGGCATGTGTAAAGCAGCAAGGAGGCTTGGCCGAGTTCACACACATTCATGTTCAGTGACCCGCAGACACCTTTATGAACACCCAGAGACCCGCTCACTGCCATAGCAATCATACCATTACTGCTGTTGACACGTTTAGTGCTGCTGAGAGCCAGCCCTGCAGGTGAAGTGGCATCCTATGACCCCAGTAGGGAGTGATTACTTTGAAGGTGCTCGGTTGTTACAGGGTATCAACGTGCCTTGAGGGCATTCCTCTTTAATACACATATCTGCTGTGTTTTTGTCCAAGCTCATCCTTGCCTTTTAAGGCATATGTTATGGCCTCTCAAATGTTGGCTCTTGCTTCATCCTGCACCGAATCTTCATCTTCCCTTGGGTCTCACAGGACTGTGGACTCTTCTCGGTTTTGCTTCTTCGTCTTTTTAAACACATTACTTATTTGTGGAGATAGGCTTCACACATCGTAGGTCACAGGAATGTCAGGCACAGTCCAGGAGACGGCACTCCCATCTCACCACCCCAAATGCTTCCCTCAACCATGGTCTGGGGACTTAACATATTCTTTCACCATGTTAGGGATTTTTTTCTTTGTAGTGCTAAATGTCAAAACTAAGGCTTTGCTCATGCTAGGCAAGCATTTTACCACTGAGCTACATGGTCAGCCAAGAAGTAGCTGATTCTTATTTGAACTACCTTAGTTCAAGTGCTCCCCTTCACCCAAACCCCTATCACAAGGCTGAAATGAGTTTCAGGGACATGATTTTTATTGAGGTGCATTCTCTCCTCTCTTCTCTCTCTGTTTCTAATCTCACTGAAGGAAGTCAAGACCTAGGGGAGTTGAGTACACCAGGAAAGTGTTCTCTGGCCCCGCTTTTTTCTGTGTGTGTCTTTAGGTGAGTGTGTTTGTGTGGCATATGTATATATTCCCGTGTGTACAGGCATGCAGGGGCCTGTGTGTAGAGGCCTGGCCAGCATCGGGTGTCATTTGCCATTTTCCACATTTTTGTTGCTGTTCTCTACACTTTTCCCCAAATCACTGATGAAAGTTTTGTTTGTAACTCACAACTGGCTTAGAACTTTTTAAAAATATCTTTGAGATGGGTCCTTCAGTGAACCTGGAGCTCACCAATTCAGCAAGGCTGACTGGTCGATGGATTCCAGGGCTCCATCTGTCTCTAATCTCCAGGCCAGTTGCATACATGTGCCACCATGCCCACGTGACTATGTATGTGAGTTCTAGAATCCAAACTCAGCTCCTCATGCTTGCACAGCACACACTTTACAGACCAGCCACCCACCACCAGCCCCTGTCCACAGAGTTTGGAATCAAGTGACAAACACAGGAAAGACGTAAAAACAAAATCAATCTTGTGGAACATAAGCACCCAGGATGGCGAGGCCCACTCTCCCACCTCTGTGGTCACCTCTCCTGCTTTCTGGACTGGCTCGGAGCTTGGTACACTCAAAGGACACCCAGAAAACAGCTACTCAACAGGACACAAAACTTGGGAAATAAAACACTCCATTCCCACTCACACCAGGAGGTCAACAGCACTCAACGACTATGCAATTTACAAATAACTCCTCCCAACAAAAGCCCTGCACATGTGTAGACCTTGCTGAGATATTGGAATGAAGCTAAGGGATACACATTGGAATGACTTCATAGCCAGGCAACACTATAACCAGCAACTGAATTTCCTGAAGCTCTTTCTTTATTCCCATAATTTGATTGCACATAAATCAATTTTGATTAGACTCAAAAATTACTGAACATGCACCTCAATGAGCTGTCAAGTATTATCTGATAACGCAAACTTTACATGGGATCAGAGCTAATTTCTACCTAGAGCCAGTGTTCGAATCCCCAACAACAATGGCAGACATCATTAAATGCCGCAAATGGAGAAACATAATTAAATTAGCTGATAATCATCATTCTCCTTCCAGAGAGGCTCCAATTTAATGCACTTGCAAATGTAATGAGGCTCGCCAGATTGAATAATATGGTGGAAATAACAGAAACAAGATTACATTAATTGAAAGAGATACTGATAAGGCAGGTTGTTCTGCAAATTTTGAGGGGGTGAAAGACCACATAGTTTTGAAAAATCATGATGAAACTGGCTTCCATCACGGTTAGAGAGAATTTAGAAATATTAGAAAAGGAAAAAAGTAATAGAGGAGGAGGAAAGGGGAAATAGAGAATAGAGCGGGGGGGGGGGGGGGGAAAGAAGGAAAGAGGGGGGAAAAAAAGGGAGGGAAGGAAGAGGAGCCAAAAGAATTGGGGGAAGAATAAATGGGAGAAGAGGAGGAGGAGGAGGAGGAGGAGGAGGAGGAGGAAGAGGAAAAAGGGCAAGAAAGTGAGTGAGCATGAGAGAGTAAAAGTGAGAGGATTTTCTGCAAGTTTCAGGGCGAGCTCTTGCATCCCAGGTACCTACCATTGCTATCCTATTCTGTGATTGTAGATCCAGCGCCAGATCACCTCATGCTCAGTGGATCCACCTGCCACCCACATGTTCATTCCATTGCAGCCTCTGAGGTTCATTCTCAGCCTCTGAGGTTGCAGAGACGAGGAAAATGGTGATATTTTCAGGGCTATGTTGTCTTTATTGGCTTTGTCTCTCAAACTTCTCACTTTTTCACTTAGTATAACCACAATTAGATAGATTGATGGTGCAACTGTTTGGGGGTGTTCCATCAACCTCCACCTTCCACCACCCTCCACTAGAATGTAACTTCAGTGAAGACAAAGCAAGTCTTTATGGACTTGTATGGCTGTCCTGTATAGTGTGCATTTTGTTAGGCATCTACTGAATAAGCAAAAAATGGCTGAAAGAATTACCTTCCGGGGTTTGAGGTAGGGTTGTGGAAGGAGAACCCAACTTTCTTCTACTGTATTACTCTTCAGTCACCTCGAGGACTTTCGAGTGACCTCAAGAAATGACCCCAAACTCATCAAATTCAATGCACCAATTAATTCCTTTCAAATACAGCAGCTACTTTCAAAAAGCATTTGGAAGAGCTGGCAAAGATGAGGACCTAAGTTCGATCCCTCACAACCCTCAGAGAGCCGGATGTAGCAGCATACATCCCTAAAGCCCAATTCTACTATAAGAGGGGAGGTAGAGACAGGAGGAGCCCCAGAAGCTTGTCGGGCAGCTAGTCAGGAACACACAGCAGTGAACAAAAGACCCTATCTCAAACAAGGTGCAAGATGAAAATCAGCACCTGAGCTTGTCCTCTGAGCTTCACATGCAAGCTGTGGTAAGCACACACCTGCACTCACACACACATGTACACATCATGAATGCGTGCACAGATAGGAAAGACACTTCACTAGGGGCTAGTATGCTTGCAAACTTGCCTGCAAACAAAGGCATCTGCCTCCAAACCTTCCCTCTTTTCCTGCCATGAACGGCAGGGGGAGTGACTGACAAGGCCAATGGGACTGAACATCACCCCTTGCACGGAGACATGCCCATCTGAGGAGGCCAAAGACTCATTACCACAGACCCTGGAATTGTAGTCTTTGCACTGACCATGTCAGGGACAGTGTCTCACTCCTGGAGGCAGAAGGAGATATAAGACATCTGAAGTTTCTGTCCCCTCCCTGGCCAGCTCACCCATGCCATTCCTCTACAGCTGTCCCCTATGTGGACATGTTAAGTGTCTGGAAGGCCTTTTAATTGGAATGCAACCAAACCTCTTGTGGCTCTTTCCTGTCACTGCCCATGAATCTCTCTAACTCCAGAGGAAAGAACCAAGCCTTTCTCAGCTTAGGACTCCACACCATAAATTGTCCTCTTGCATCCTGTGTTGTGTTCAACCCACACAGCATCGTTTGTGTTGAAGGTTGTGTTCATCATTCTCCTCACAGAGGATGAGAGCAAGAACAAAGTCCATGCACAGCGCAGTAGCCCCGTCGCCATCAGAGTCTAGACACCATGCCACAGGCTGATCACAGTGTGTGGATGAAAGGGACAACAGTCTGGGAGTTGTACAGAGGCATCTGGGAAAACCAGTTTGTTGTGTGAAAAGCTTTGATTTGGCTGTTACAGTTACCTTTAGATATCTTCGGACTTCCATGGCCTTCCACTCTTATCTGACCCTGAAGGATCTCTTATCCTAGCACTAACATCTGCCAACACCCTCAAGGTAGGTGTAGGTGCTTCAGATGCTGTATAAAGATCATGAGTCTAGAAAAGGGATCAATATACATTTTCTGTGAAGGATCAGAGAACATGTTCCTTCCAAGTCAAAATGTGTGGTCCCTGGTATAAAAGGCAACAGTGCTGCCATAGTAACAAAGCAACTACAAACAACGTAAACAGATGAATATGGCTATGTCCCAATAAAACTTTATGTACATTAGCAGCCAGAGGCCAGAGGTGGTCCCAGGTACACAGTCTACTTTGCCTGGTGTATAGGAATCACAGCATTAGCTAGAAGGCTCTGCTTCCTGCAAAGTCAAGAAATGTCACTGGGTTAATATTGATCATAATCTCTCTCCAACAACAAGAAGTTCAGGAAAATCCATTAGTTATGGTTAATTGCTGAGGTTATTATGTGGAATTTACCTTTGGATGCCTTAATCTGACTCAAATGTTAGAAAAAGCATTCAAATATTTGATCTTTCCTATTTCTTTTTTAATCAGATAGCATCATATTTCCCCAACTTCCTTTGTTTAAGTTATATTACACTTCCCAGAATTCCATAGATATGGGTTTATCCAACAATGAAATGTGAATGAAGACATGTATATGCCCTCCTCTACCTGCTCGATGAAGGTTACAAAAATGATGACGGCAGCTACAATGAAGTGGTAATGATAAAGATGGTGGTGGGATGTCAGTGATGATGGTGGTGGTGGTGATGATGACGGTGATGATGGTGGGCATGCTGATCGTGCTAATGACAATTTATATTGGCAATAATCATGGTGGGGATGAAGGAGAGTGGTGAAGGTGCTGGTGTAGTTATTGTGGCAGTGGTAGGCAGACAGTGATGGTGGTAACTGTTGTGATGCTGGTGGTAGCACTTGTGGTAATGATTATTGTGGAGATGATGGTGGTGGGTGATGATGACAGTGATAATGACGGCCATAGTGCTTCTGCTGCTGCCACCGCCACCGGTGCTGGTGACGATGATGGCAATGATCATGTGGGCTTGCTGATGATGCTTCATGTCGGCAGCTTAAATATAAATGTTTATTGTGATGGTAGTGATAGTGGTGATGACAATGGGGATGATCTTGATGAAATTAAGGAAAACTTATCCAAAGATGAGGAGAACTCTCTCCCTGTCACCGCAGTGATAGAAACCAGTCACTGATCACTATTTAACTAGGTGTCAAAGAGTTGGAAATGTAAGGACACACGAAATTATGAAAAGTTGTGTCTCTGAAAAAGATGCTGACAATGCTCACAGAAGCAATGGATTCAGGACCAGATCAGTCTGTCTTGATAACCTCCCTTGTGAAAGACAGTCTAGGTATTGTCCTGGAGCCTACAAATAGGACCAGTGCTACAGCTTGGCCAGTGAAGCTGTAACATCAAGAGATTGGTCCAATGGTTTCCAAACAGTTCCTACCTAAGAGTGGAAAAGACTTGGGGTGAGAATCATACATCACATACAGATTAGTGGCTGAGGCAACTGTATCTGTGAGGAGAGAGCATAGTGAAGGCTCCATCCTTCTTCTGTTAATGGCAAAGCTCATTTCTCATGTGTATGTCAATAGACAGGAGCTATAAATGGAACTTTTCCAAAAAGGGAAACTTGGACATTTGCATTAATTTTCCCAAGGGCAAGGGATGGTTGGTAGAAATCATATGGGCATTTTCTATGAATGAATTCATTTATTTTGGTGGGAAGTGAGGTCCTTTCCCATGAGCATGTTACTGGGAAGGTACACTTCAAGGATGAATGTATTTCTGAGTAAGAAGCAGCAAACATCACATTTACAGGAAAAAGCAGATATTGGAGAAACAACTGTTTTGCAGTCGTGCTTGTTATCATGGCAACAACATCAAGCCAAGGCACAACTGTCATTGAAAGCCAGCTAAGTGGCCCTAGTCTGCAGCCTGGGTCTCACAGATCACAGGCATCACAATGCTTATCTCTCTTAATAAAAATGTCTAAGAAGCAACACAAATAATTGGATTGTATTGTTGGTATCCAAGTATCTATATTTTGAAGGTGTGAACAACCTCAAATGTGCTGAAGACTTAATATTTAATCTATCAATTCTAAATGCAAAATGATTTAGAAAAAGTCTCACATTCAGGGCTCATGTAATTAACTAAGATGACATCATAATGGAGTAGGGTGGGTCCTCCTCCGACTGGTGTTCTCATAATAAAATGACCTTGGGAAGTAAGAGACACAGGAAGATTGTGAGGTGAAAATGAAGTCAGATGGCCAGGATGCATTTATGTGCAAACAAATATCAAAGGGTGTATAAAGCCAGTAGAAGGTAGGAAAGAGGCTTAGGAAAGGAACTTCTTTGGGTGGACAGGGGAAAGAAAACCTGCCATTGCCTTAAATCAGTTTCTCTTATTCTAAACTAACTATCTTATGATAGTTTCTTACAGTAGCCACAAGATACCAAGAAAGTGCCTCATGTAATCAGCTTATCTAGTCCTGATTAATATGCACCAGACCCATCTAATCAGGCTTTCATTCATTTTAATAATGAATTAGGAAGATGTGGTAGGGCACACCTGCAATCACAGCATTTAGGAGACTGAGATGGGAGGATTGGTAGAAGCTTGAGGCCAGCCTGCTCTACATAGAAAGTTCTTATCCCAGTCAGGGATACAAAAGTGCCACTGTCTAAAAACAGCAAAACAAAGCAGGGTAGGGCATATAGTTCAGAAGATAAAGTGCTTACCCAGCATGTACAGAGCCCTGGGTTTGATTTTCAGGTCTGGGTAAAACCTGGTAAATGCCCATAATCCCCTCACTCACTCATGAGGTGGAAGCAGATGAATCATAAGTTTATGATCACCCTTGACTAAATGGGGAGCCAAGTCTAGCTTGAGGCCATGAGTAAGGCTCTATCTCAGACCAACCAACCAACCAACCAAGACCCCATTAGCTTCCAGGATAGACATGTACACACATTCTTCACGACAAGTTCTCAATGGTGTCAATTACTGACTCATGATATTAGGATGGGTGGAATGCAGTGAGACAAACCCAACCCAGGACTCAGATCCAATGGGTTCTGTACCCCTTTGCCTGGCATCATCTATTTATAATACACTTATGTTGCAGATGGTCTGAATGTACCTGAAATTATAACCATTTCAGTGTTTAACTTTTTAAAACATTGATTTATTTTGTGTGTGGTGTTCATGCATGTGTATTCCATAGCATGTGTGTGGAGGTCTCCACTGTGCCTCCTCACCAACAGAAGGAGGAGTCCCTTCTCTCTTCCATTCTGTGGGTCCTGGGGATCAGCAAGCACCTTTCCCACTGAGCCACCAGCCCTAGTTCACTGCCAGAAAAACTATTCTCTGACAAGATATTGACAGGTGCAATACTATCTTTCAGGAAGAAATGAATCTTTCTAGTGAGTCCCCAAAACATTACTTATGCATTATAGAATCCTCATACAATAAAGAGACTTACTATGCAAAAGAGGAAATTTCCTCCCAAAGCCTCCCACATCATTTCTATACACAGAGTTTCTCATTGGCCTTTAACTCAGGGAGTGGGCTAGGCTCACTGGCCAGCAAGATCTACCTGTTTCTGCCTCTCTGCACTGGAATTATGAACAGGCACTATCAGGCATTTTTACACAGGCTCTGGATGAAAGCATCTTACACACTGTGCTACCTCTTTAGCCTGGTTACCATTAAAAAATATCATTATCTACTTATCTTCCTATTTCAAACATGAGATACACTATTCTTCACCTTGATCACTCCACTCAAGGCAACATGAACATCATCACATTGTGGAAGTAGGTTTACATCTAATTATGTTGAAAACCATCTAATACTGTGCAGCATCCTTTAAAGGTGTCATGTTTGTGTATACCAAACATGAGAATTGTTTAATACATTTGTCCCCATGTAGAAAACACAGTACTTCTGGCTATTTGTACCTGCTCAAGCCTTTCCAACAGGAGACATTATAGCAGAGCTGGGATCTGCAGCAAAACTGATTCCTTTAGTGCACCCAGAAATTGTCCAGCTCTTTTGTGTGTGTGTGTGTGTGTGTGTGTGTGTGTGTGTGTGTGTGTGTGT